>JAGXCT010036483.1:50364-80148 GCA_022495035.1 Philopotamus ludificatus | reverse complement strand
ATAAATAAATATTTTTGAAAAAAAATCAGTAAAAGTTGAAAAAAAATTTATATATTATTTCCTATGTCAATATACATCTTGGTGACCCTGAAAACTGTGGATTCGACATCAATATCAGTTTTTACATGTCATCCCCCATCCCTAGAGGCCTAGAGATGTTTAATCCCCACAGTAATTTTGAGATAGTAAGTCATGTGTTTAAATTGCTCCAGGCGTTCCATAATTATGCCGGAACATAGACATGTATCCGATTTTATATATTGAATACATCACTCACCACAGTTTGGGAAATACTGATCTGATTTATAAAGCCGTAGACAATGTTTAGGAATTATTTTTAATATACAAAACCAAATACTTTTACCGTTATTTTGCATAAATGTACAGAATGTTTTCTAAGCGGACCATAATGAGTTAATAAAATTAAAAAAAAGGTTTTAACTATTGAATAATATTTTTTAAGACAATGAACCCGAGAGCAGAAACGAAATACGCAGAATTTCATTTGTGCAATATATGAAAAATATATTCATATTGACGTTGTCGACCACATTTGTTGCTTTGTCATGCTATTTGTTAATAGTCTATGGTAATTATTGCAATATAAATATCAGCAAATATTCAATACAATCAAAATTAATTATTAAATAAATATTTTCAGTTTATTCCAAACATCAAGAATGCTCGGCGTGCAAAATCAATAGCACTTTGATTCAAAACAGGCTGCAAAAGCCTTACGACACATCAAAAAGTTATATAAATTCATCAATAAACGATTTAATATTCGATAACGACGCTTATATTAGAAAGAAAAGGAGTGCAGACTTCTCTAATTATCAAGAAAAATGTTCCATTAAATCCGATTCGGAATATTGCATAAATCTAATTAAACGATTGAAATCATTGCAAGACGAATTAGGAAACGATATAAGCAAAACATTCGATAAGTATAAAAAGCGTCATATCACAGATAAATATACAAACGATTCCGTTGAAGCGAGAGTAGAAGAAATATTCGAGAAGAAAATTACGGTTGAAACCGATTCCAACGATGATCACGTCAAAATAACAAACTTCAACGATCACGTAAAAATGCACATGGGAAATCGACATTTATTGAACAATACTTCAACAACCGATAATAAAAATGATTCCGTTTCTCCGAGCTCAACCGTAAAATCCACCGTTGAAAACATGAAAATGCGTAGAAACGAAGCGGAATCGACGGGACACATTCAAAATGCCCTCGACGGCTCCATTCTAAAGCCAAACTTCAACTCAGAATTACCCGTCACTTCGGAGACTATGAAAGGTGCGTCGCATGTGGTTATCAATACGGGACCGCAAACGCCCATGTGTTACATCGGTATACCGTCGAATCAGTTGAAGCCGTTGAATCCCTCGGTCGGAATGTTTCCAGCGTCCGAATCTGACATCACACCGAGAGCTTCTATTCCAGGATTCGGATATCAGCCACAATATTCAGTACCGATGTATCCGATGCAACCGTACATGTACAACTATGGATTACCGTACGCTCCTATATATCCGAATACAGCAAATACAAATAATAAGTAAGCATGTTAATTCATATATATATGATATTTAAAATAATAATAAATTTATATATAATTTACCGTAGCTATCAACAAAATTCCGGATCGTTGATGATGTGTTATAATGTGCCAAACTATGCAAATCAAGCACCGTTTGTATCAACTTCATCTGATACGTCATCGGAAAACACAAATAAATCTGCGACATACGATCAAGACGGACTCAACGACGATATATACCGAGATCATTTATCGAGTCATTACAGAACCGTTGAGTAAGAGCTTTTGTGAGCGTTATTACAATAATCATTTAAATCAAATTGATGTATAAATTTGTTTCATTAGCATGTTAGCTAACAAAATATACGGAGAATATTCTTTCGGCGATCAATCGAGAGATTCCGGTTGTGACGACGGCTCAAAATCATGCGTATCCGACGGTACATGTATTAAAGAAAATCAATGGTGCGATGGCACGGTGGATTGTGAAGATGGATCCGATGAAGCCATGTGTCCTTGCAAAGCTAGAATCAACAAAGGAAGATACTGCGATAACATTCATGATTGTCCTATGGGCGAAGACGAGCTCGGATGCTTCGGTATATCATTTTATTCAACATATTATAAAAATCTTAATCAAATATATAATCATAGTTAATTGTAATAGGATGTGGACCGTTATCGTTCAGTTGTAACGAATGGTCTCGCAAAGTGACTACGTCGGGATGTTTTACGATTGAACAGAGATGCGACG
Source organism: Philopotamus ludificatus (assembly GCA_022495035.1). Classification (NCBI taxonomy): domain Eukaryota; kingdom Metazoa; phylum Arthropoda; class Insecta; order Trichoptera; family Philopotamidae; genus Philopotamus; species Philopotamus ludificatus. The sequence goes on along the minus strand of JAGXCT010036483.1, from coordinate 77,838 downwards.
GTGTCCCTCAATGTCAAAATAAACGAGACGAAGCAGACTGCAATTTGCTACACAGCGAATTAGATCATCATTCGGTGAGAAAATTATATTAAATAACTTCTAAAAAATGCTATTATTAATATATAAAAATCAAACTGTTCTAGATATTCGCTACATCTCAAATAAAAGGATATCTCCATAGAAATCACATGGGCAAATGGTATCCGGTGTGTGGTAATCCATACAAATGGGCAAACGAAGCTTGTTTAATGGAATATGAAGATTCAAAAACGTTGATTGCTTTTTTAAACATTAAACATTATCATATAAACGTAGGATCAATTCTTAAAATTATTATTTAATATATTTTCAGAGCTCCATACGTGCAATTAATACCCAAACCGAAATCGTACAAAGGTAAATACATACAAGAAAATTCAAACGGCTTAATTGAATTGATTAACGATTGTCAGAAAGATTCTGCGGTTTTTATCACGTGCACTTCTGTCGAATGCGGAGTAAGAACTGTAAATAATCGGCAAGACGAACGGGATGCGGTTAGATATTTCTCAATAAAATATTCTAATTATAATATAAATTATATGACATTAAATAATTTTGCAGAGAAACGACGATAGAAATGAACTATACGATAGAATGAAACGTCACACATACATGCACATGTTACCGAATATAAGAATAGGTACCATCGAAAATGACGGATACCGTGATTATGTTGAATTTGATCAAAATACTTATCACGTTCCCGTAAAATATCCCGGTTATGTAAAACCTCCCAATTATGAAAAACCCCCTGGTTATGAAGAACCCCCTGTTTATGACAAACCTACGGGTTATGAAAAACCTCCCGGATATGATAAACCCCCTGGATATGGAAACCCTCCCGGTTATGAAAACCCTTCCGGTTATGAAAACCCTTTCGGTTATGAAAAACCTCCAGTTTATGGATATTATGAAAATAATGCAGGGGAATCGATACAAAACCATTATCAACATAATATATTTTTCTCGGGAAATCATTATCCAAACTATCATTCGATACCGAATGAAAGCGATAATGAGAATGATTATGTGCCAGAAAATCCTATAACATATAATGACAAATATTTAGCAACATACCCTCAGAAAAAGCCCACTGAATTTATCGAGACATATAGTGAAAATGGCAAATATGGAGAAGATTATTCCAATGAAAAAAATTATGGATCTACGACTGATTCAAATTATCCAAATAATCAAAATTTAAACAACAATGATAAGATACAAGATAAAGTCAAAGAAAACATTCATGAAAGTTATCTACTTCATCAAAATGAATACGAAAGTATAGATTTCAATAAAAATGAATACGAGAGTAAAGATTTCAATAAAAATGAATACGATAGTAAAGATTTCAATAAAAATGAATACGAAAGTATAGATTTCAATAAAAATGAATACGTGAGTAAAGATGTCAATAAAAATGAATACGAAAGTATAGATTTCAATAAAAATGAATACGGGAGTAAAGATTTCAATAAAAATGAATACGAAAGTATAGATTTCAATAAAAATGAATACGAGAGTAAAGATTTCAATAAAAATGAATATGAAATCAATAATTATAATATTAATGGTGATTATAAGAGTAAAAATAATGAAAATAATAACAAAGATGAATTGGTATCATCCGTCCAAGAATATAAAAGCGGAAATAATCTTACAATGAATTCAATGAACCATAATATCGAAGAAAATCAAAATAAAGCTTTAGAAAAAGGAGATAAAGAAGAAATGAATCATTTAAATAACGATACAATTATTCTATCAAAAACATATAATAAATCTGCAGTAGATGATGATAATAAATCTAAATCTAATGATGATAAATCTGAATCTAATGATGATAAATCTGAATTTAATGATGATAAATCTAAATCCGATGTCAATAAATCTGATTCTGACGATGAAAAGGATAAAACTACACCTAAAATATTTGATCCTATAAAAGACGATGACAGCAGAGTCGTAGGTGGAAGGTCGAGCGCGCCAGCAGCATGGCCATGGATGATAGCTCTATTCAAAGACGGTAACTTTCATTGCGGAGGAGTTATAATCAACGAAATGTGGATACTTTCAGCAGCCCATTGCGTAACTAATTAAATATAATTAAATTAATTAAAATAAAACTATGGCCATTGAATAACGATAAAATTTCAGGTATTGGATGCATTATTATGAAATAAAAGCGGGAATGTTGAGAAGATTCTCGTACTCTCCTCAAGAGCAAACGCGTAAAATAACCCAGATAGTGGCACACCATCTATATGACAAAGCAATAATGAGCAACGACATATCTCTACTGAAAATGGACGCGCCTTTGGCGATTAATAGATGGGTTCGCCCTGTGTGTTTGCCTTCGGAAGAGACTGCGGGAATAAATTGGTTATGGGGACCACATCCCGGAAAGCTGTGCACGGCTGTTGGATGGGGAGCAACATACGAACACGGACCAGACCGTAAAACATAAATCATTTATTTATTTATTCATTTCAAGTGAATAATATTAATTATATTTTCAGCTGATCACATGAGAGAAGTCGAAGTTCCAATTCTATCGTATTGCAAGCATTCTGAAGATCGGAGCGGACAAGAAATATGTGCTGGTTTTTCTGAAGGCGGACGCGATTCATGTCAAGTAATTCACGTTAGATTATATCTGTGCTGTAATATTTAAGATTTTAAACCGACATTTATAATTTGGTAGGGAGATAGCGGTGGACCATTCTTATGTAAAAACCCAAAGAATCCCAATCAATGGTTTGTAGCCGGTATCGTAAGTCACGGAGAAGGATGTGCACGCCCAGGTGAACCGGGCGTTTACACTAGAGTTAGCATTTTCCGGGATTGGATCCATGACAACACAAGTATATTATTTTATTTATCTTTTCAAGTAACAAATTTCAAATTTTAAATTCTATATAAACATCGATTATTTTCAGTCAACGAGCATCATCCTCGAAGAAGACCGAAGCAGAAGTGTCCAGGATTTAGTTGTGTCTGGGGAGTGAAGCATTGTTTACCCAAAAAAAAATATTGCGATAAGATTGTGGATTGTCTCGGGGGTGAAGACGAAGTGGATTGTCAAAAGAATTCCATCGTCGGCTCGTCAAATGAAAACGAATCTTCCGAAGAAATCGACACATCTGAAGAATTATTTCCAAAGACTACAACGATAGAAACTTTAAATTCTTCAATTACTTCTACTACTGAACACAATATATTTGAAAATACTATGACAACGACAAAAGATCCATTATTACTAATATATACCACAAAGCTAAATGTTACTGAAGCTACTACTGATATTATAATTATCGAAACTATTGGAAAGACAGATTCGAAAAAATCTGAAAATAGATCAGAGGTTTTAGAAACAACTTCATTTACTCAGAGAGATGATTTTCAAGATGATGCTATTAAATCAACAGTTTCTGCATTATCCATAGTAAAACCGGAATTATTTACAGAAACTGATCTAATTAAAGGTACTAATTTTATTAGCACAACTCCTATGTCGCTTACTGTATCTAATACTAATAACGGTGATGAGACTACTACAAGTTTTCCTACAAAACCTACAACGGATGATAAATTCTTGATCGATCCCGAATATATTACCCTCGATCCAAATTCAAATATTAATAAACCGATTATATTAGAGCCTGATACAACTGAAACAAATGAGATTGACCCAGACATCACAACTAGAAATAATTATGAAAACGTTGGTATAACTGAAAATTCCACATCGCCGTCAAATGAAATAACAACTACGTCGTCTGAAAATCCAGCTTTTGCTCCAAGCACAAATGACGACGGTTCTCAAAAATCAAATTTTGGTTCTAACGGTATTACGACTGAAAAATTGCAGACTACGTCTGAATTCGATGTAACTGATGAAGCTAATACAAAAATGATTAATACTAAAGATGAAATGACAAGCCAAATTTCTACAATTGAAAACAAAGGATTTGATCAACCAATAGACGATAATTTGATCGATAATACTTCAACGACAAAAGAATCGATTAAGCCAACGGAATCATTCACTGAAATTGATAATATATCAATTAACACTGAAGAGAATCATATAATTTCAACAGATTCATTAGATCCGATAACGAATGGCGATAATTTTAACGAAAACTCCCAGGTTAATAAAAAGGATACACCACCAGAGGAAGAAATGACTATTCCGGAAAAAGCATTCTCATTACCCGATTTTCCGCACGATTTTCAATGCGAAAGGTAATGTAATAAAATAATATAAAATTATTTTTAATATACTTAATTATTTCATTTCAGTATACAACAAAGTATTTCATACAAAAAAAAATGCGATAAATTTGCGGATTGCGAAGATGCTAGCGACGAACATAATTGTACGTGTTTAGATTATTTATATAACTTCAGTCCATCGTCAGTATGCGACGGTAACATTGATTGTAACGATGGATCCGATGAAAACATCTGCGGTAATTGAAAAAAATAATAAAATATTCAAATGCGCTATTATTTATGTTTATTTTATTATGCAGATTTTTGTCCAAAAAATTATTTGCATTGCCGTGTAAGTAAAAGTTGTTTGCCGAAGGAAAACGTTTGCGATCAACAAAAACACTGTCAGTTCGGAGAGGACGAATTGGATTGCTGTAAGATTTTAATAAATAAATAATAGTTTACATCTAGTATATTTAATAATTTAATTGTATTTTATAGTTGCTTTGTATTCCGATAATAAACTCGAGTACGATAAAGATGCAAGACCGAGTCTTAGAAACGAAGGTATTTTGACATTTAAAAAAAACGGTATATGGAAACCAGTCTGCGAAAATAACTGGTCAGATGAAAACATGAAATCAACAGCAGAAATTATATGCAGTTATCTGGGATTTAGGTGATTTTGAAAATATTTAACGATATATTGTTCAGTAAATATTAGGGGGACCCAAAAGAAATCGCCCATATTATAACACGATTAATAATTATTTGCGACTTGTCACTTGTGATTCGTTAGAAGCAGATAATGCTTAGAGAGAGGAAAACGAAAGCCAAGGTAAACCCTTTCCTACTTGCCTGGACACAGTTGGGAGGGTAAAACCTGATAATGTTCAATGACAGCAATGGCCAAGAGAGGGAAAACTCTTAACAGAAAACCGCATACCAAGACAGCTTGGGTCCCCACATGCATACATTTTACATAAAAGTGTGACTTCTTTCGGGGCCCCCTCTTTTTATTAATAAATGTCATTTTTTTTTAATTTAAATACATACATAATTTTCCCGTAAACTTTAATTAAAAAATATGATTCTAATGTTAATACTAATTACTTTTACAGTGGAATCAATTTTTATAATCAAACAGCACTAAATAATATTGATCACAATGATGAGCAAACATCGAGTGAAACAGACTTTGAACAAATATTACCGCAAACAAATAATTGTAATGCTCTTTATGTTCATTGTGAGGATAAACTCATTGGTAGCGCTTCCTCACATATAAATCCTAACCGCGTAATCAATTTCAATACGAATGAGTACGAAACTGCTACACAAACGCAAGAAATTGCGTTATGGCCATGGATCGGAAAAGTGTTTGTTGAAGGACACTACAAATGTTCCGGAGTATTAATCGAGTATTCGTGGCTGTTGATAGAAAATTCGTGCTTTGACGTACTTCAGTGAGTCAATATTATACTCAATATTTTAATGATACAGTTTATTCCGTTACATTTATATTTTAGATTAGATTACAAATATGTGACAGCAGTATTTGGGAATAAGAAATTGATACCGCACGTCCATGGACCTTACGAACAGATTATCCGAATTGACGGTGCAAACAAGATCAGCTTTTCGGATATAACCCTACTCCATCTAGAACATGCGGTAGAAGCCAATAGATATGTGAAGCCGTTACAAATACCACCATTGTAAATACAAAATGAATTATTATAAATTGAATGATGATTAAACATAAACGCATTATATTTTAGTAATAACTCGGCATTTGAAAAAAATGAAATGTGCTTAGTATCGAGCATTGATGATGATGGTAATCCAATTTCTATTTTTCTCAAGCGCGTTGATGTGATATGTAATAAATTTGATCCTTGTTATGTCCGCCACGAATATCCCCAAAGCTGCAAGGTAAATAATATATCAATGTATAATATTATCAATTTATTAACGTATTTTTATATGACATCATTATGTTAAGGCGGAAAATAATATATATTCGATACAAACCAAACCGCATTGGAGTGGTATATTAGTATGTAAAAGAAAATCAGGCTGGTATCCTGCGGCTTCGTATAATGAACCGAAAGGATTCTGCGGATTCAACGGCATTTTTCCGATGCCGAATCTGGAATACAGAAAAGACGATATAATGTTTGCTCTCGGTAATAAATTTTATTAACGACAAATCAAATCCTAAATACTATGAAATAATCATTATTTACTATTTATAGATAGTGGAAACATCTTCAAAACTCCAGAAATTTATTGCAAAGGTTTACGTTGCCTCTTGGGTAATTGTATTCCAATGTCGATGTTATGTGATGGAATATCTGATTGCATCGACGGAAGTGACGAAAATATAGAAAGCTGTAGTAGAAAGGATGAATTTCGTTTTACTTATCCGTACGATACGGAAGCCAGTAAGTAAATTATAATAAATTATAAGAAGTTTAATAGAAAAAAACATGGAATTTCTTCATGGAAAACATGGAAAGTTTGTCTATTTCACACCAATGTGAAAGTGTTTGAACAATTCCACTCAACGATTTTCGGTTGAAACATTCCCAGTGTTGCATTCCGTCACTCTTTGGATGTGATGTATTTGGAAATAAATGAATACTCATCACAAACTTCTGTGTCTTGTTTAGAATTAATAAATCCTTTTGCAATCAATTCATCCATTGCACTTGAAATTTCTTCCCAACTAAGTATTCAACTTAAATTTTCTCATTCAAATATTTATAATTCTTCATAGAACGCATTCCACTGCTTCAAATATTCTTTGCTTATTTTATAGAATTCAGCAGCTGTAGTTTCCATACATTCTTCATTGACACCATAGCAGCCATTTTCATGAAATTTCACCATTAAATTACAAATGTTGGGGAAGAAACAGAGTTTTGTGTTTCAAGATCAAATTGTCTTTAACTTCTATTTCCTTAGTTGCTTTAATTGCAGAAATACTCTGATCCTAATAAAATAATTCCAGAAATACTCTGATGCATCAAGAAGAGCCATAATTCATAGTTAGACTTTTCAAAAAAGGTTCTCAATATGTTTGGGCATTTATCTATACACAAAAAATAGTTTTTTAATGGCTTGTAACCAAAACCAAAACCCTCTCAATACCAGGCATAAGCGTAAGCTAATGTCCTTTCCAGAGATAAATTAAGTTTTGCAGAAACATTGTCGACGCCTCGTCTTTTCATTCTTCCAAAATTGTAGTTAGTATCATCTCGATTTAACTCAAATTTATTTTGGTCAATTTGGATAATTCATAATAATATCTAATATTTTGCAAGGTCGATCTTGAAATTCTAAAAGCTTGACTTGTGTGCCCTTGTATGGTAAAACAAAACCAACTAAAACAGGGAATATTTTCTTGGACCCGTGGTTCGAAGCATCAGTTAATAGAGCGACACAGTTGCATTCGCTATGGCCAGCTTTTATTTCACCTATTACTATTGGCGCTAACACAGCTTCTGTTTTCGTACGAGTTCATCCAAATTTCTGTTCAAAACACCTTAGAAGCACAATCCTTTGAGCTAAAACTGTGGTCCTCTTGCACCATGTGATAAGTCCAGGGGCCGTAGCAACTTCCAGATCTTTAGAAGTTGGTTAATCTGTTTTCTTAAAAAATTAAGCATCGAAGAACTTGTAGCGGTAGCATGGTCAGAGTTTGTATGATTTTCTGATCTTAAATGATGGTTCATATCGCTGGCACCTTCATGGGCTTCATGTTAAATTCTGTACGTCACTTCTCCCATCTGTATTGTTCATGAAGTACTTCAGACTTTGCACGCACTTTCATTATGTGGATGACAGGAAGTCAACCGGGGAAACTGTCTCTTAGTTTCCCATGCTCAGGCTTCCGCCTGGATTATACTCACGCACGGAACCCTGAGGAGATGGGTAGCCCCAGGAATTCGTTAGTACAATTAGACTATGCTCCCCTTAGAGCAGTGGTTCTTAACCTTGTTGGAGGTACTGAACCCCACTAGTTTCATATGCGCCGTTCACCGAACCCTTATTTCATACGTCGTATAATTTTTCATAATATCGTACAATAAGTCGGGTGTGTGTTTTGGCTTCCGCCGAACCCGGGAGACTGACTCACCGAACCCCTGGGGTTCGATCGAACACAGGTTAAGAACCATTCAGAGCACTGGGCAGAAATCACATTGCATCAATACCCGCAAGGGCCATCGCAATGCTTTGTTTTAATTAGAGAGTAGGCAGTAATTCTCCTTGTCCGTGCAATCGTTAAGACAGAAGACAAATGGATTTATCAAAGATAATCAAACCATAATTATTATTGATGAATACTTTTTGCAGCCTGCTATAAACATGAACTTAAATGTAAAATTGGTGGACAATGTATATCAAAGAAATCATTTGCAAATGGTGTAAACGACTGTGAAGATAGAAGCGATGAACCGTTTCCTCTAACCTGCGCATCGTATCTATTGTTAACCAGTCCTACTAAGGTCTGCGATGGTGTGCGCCATTGCAAAGATAAATCCGACGAAGATCCAACGTATTGTGTCGGATTACACAAGAATCCATTTAAATGCAAGGAATCTAATATCAACATTATACAAGAACACGTGTGCGACGGTGAAGAAGATTGCAGCGACAACAGCGATGAATCGTTTTGCACTGCAATAAAGTAAACAAATAATATTATTATCGTCGAAATGTCGATTATATTAAAATATCGTTTATTTTCAGTAATCAGGGGCAAGTTGTTGTACAAGAATACGGTATATGGCATCCGAAATGTTACGATCAAGAAGTACTTACCAAGTTTCAATTGGAAAAAATATGCTTGGATCTTGGATATATCAACGGCCATGCTTTGCAATTACGGCCTCCGAAGTTTCGTGATCCACCGACCCGTGTTGTCATGGAGTCGTTCTATGATATACACTTTAAACAAGCCACTGTATCGTTGCGCAACGGTGATTATTCATTCGCATGGGAGGAGCCGATGGATACTTCCACGATATGTCATACATTGCATATTGAATGCGCTTAAATTTATAGGTTAAGTATTTTAATGTAAAATTAATTGTATATAATATAAATCATAGTAATTAATAAATGCGTATTGTTTATAAAATGCAATTAGCATTATTGTATCTTATATTTTGTCAGACATTTTAATAATAAATGTTTATGACAGACGTTACTCATCTGTCAGATTTAAAAAAAAAATGTGACAACTAAAAATATTGAAAATTAGTTATAATGAACTATGACTTTAGCATTTTTTTTGATATATATTAGCTGTAGTAAAAAATCTTATCGTATTTTTTTCAATAAAATTCAAATTCATTTTTTTAAACATTTATTGATTTATTTTTACAAAAAATTACCATTACGGTAACGCGTGGGGTACCCAAATACCTTCTTTTCCAATATTTCCCATTTTTTTCAGACACTTCTGAGTGATGGACCACTTTGTGCCAGTTATATTTGACAGTTCTTTGATGGTTAAAGTTGGGTTTTTTTTAATTTCAGATTTTATGGTGGCTTTATTTACTATACAGGGTCGTCCACTTCGAGGCTCATCTTTTAAGTCAAAATTTCCGGATTTGAATTTTCTATACCAGCGTTGACATTTTCTGACATCTAATACGTCTCTATAAATGTCACAAATATTTCTTGTAGCAATAGTAGCGTTATTCTTGGAGTGAAATTCAAAGAGTATGCAGTTTCGCAAATGGTCTTCTGAAGGAACAAATTCGTCCATTGCGACTGGGTCGAGTAAAACATTTTTTTTTTGTATTGAACGCAGACGGAGATGTGTCTCAACAAGCACACAATAAAATAACGCGTCCTGACCCGTCAAAGGACTAAAAAAACTAATTCTAAAACTACCCTTTAAAAATACGACATGACTTTTTACTACACCTAAGAGATGCTACTTGATTTTCATGTAGAGTATAAATTAAAAAAAATCAAAAGATGTCTCTAGTAAAATATATTTTATCAATAATTCATTTGTTTTATTATAAATTTTATGTATTGCTAAATTGCTAAATATTAAGTAAAAATATATATATATTTTAAAAAATATATAAAATAATACATAAAATAGATTTATTCTAATGGTAAAGATTAAAAAATAAAGAGGTTGGAGGCGCCGGGCATCGATCCCGGTACCTCTCACATGCTAAGCGAGCGCTCTACCATCTGATCCAATACAACTTTATACGAAACCAATGAAGATTCAATGCCGATGACGGATTATACATTTATCATTTATATTTAGTTAATAATTCTTTTTAAATAAAAATGATCAAACGTCTTTTGATCATTTTTATTTTGTATAACGATTTCTTCTGATTTATTTAATATTTTTTTTCGCTACGATCACCAAATAAAACTGCCTCATCTAGAAATAATGACCGAGGAAAGGTTGTTCGTCACCATTGACGGTTGTATGGAGAGTAACGTGGGAGCTGATCTGCATCTTACTAAATGCAGCACAATACGCACATAAATGTTAACGTTACATATGCAGTATTTCAAAATTAAATAAATAAATAATTATATTTTAATATGGGTATGTACGTACGCGCTAGATAACAGAATTTCACGCTCAAACAACGGTCTTCGAGGTCGTCAACCTCATACCCTGATCATCATTGATTCACCTCACACGTCTTCGCCAGTATCGAGACACGGCACCAGAGTCCCCCTACACCTGAGCCAGTGAATACCTGTAATTGATCAACGATTATTGAAATACGACATGCTGCAGCTGAAATTTGCGGATTAAGATCAGAATACACGTTTCGTGGTCGCTCTTGTCTTACAATTCTTATCGCACAATTCAAAAAATTCAACCCAATTCAACTCGGTATGTAAATTCACATCCGCATTTTGTCAAAGCGTTTAACCTACATTGCGACGTCGCAAATCTCATCGTTTAGACAAACCGCAACGAAACTCAAAATAACATTACAACATTTATTTTAAAAAAATTACTGACGTAAATAAATCGCTAATGAAAAGCTGGGCGTGGTGGACATAAATAACATTTAAAATTCGAAATCGTAGTAAATATGGTTTAAAGCGATTATTTATTGACCATATTATTACACTACATTTTATTAATGAACAATACACATGCTGAAAAACTGTTTTGATTGATAGCAATCATTTCAAAATGGCTGAATACGATTTTTAACAACTCGTGCATCTTCGGATGGGCTCGGCTCTCGAACGCTCTGATTATTATTCAAAACAAATGAATCGAAAAAATCGCCATCTTGAATTCTCGTCGAATGCGTCCGAAGATTCGCGGAAATTGATTTTACCGTAACAACTTATCGTCTATCGTCCATCATAAATTAATAAAATCATTTGAAATGAATAATATGTATTTATTTATCGCATATATAATAACGCGAGATCCATAATATTATATATCGTTTGTTTACACTCGTTTAGGGGATGGTCCAAAAGAGAAAGCGACTTCTTCTACCTGTTCAGGTGATTAACAGGACCTGTTGGAATCCGACATGAATTGGGGCAACTCATTGGAACTTGGTCACCGGTCGCTTTCTACATACGATCTTTTGGTAAAGCGACCTAAACCAGATCGCAAACACAATACCGCCGGACATTACGTGTTTAGACATTTTTTTTTATCTCACTTTAAAAAATTGCATTCGGTAAAATGCGTATCGATACCGGTGCAGCTGAATGCTACGTTGATTTCCGTTATATGGACAATAAAATCAAACATGAATTATCCGTTACGGGACACGTCACCGCACTCGCTCGATGCGCAATTGAACGATGATAATGAAATAATTATAAACGTATTAAGAGAATTTTTGCGACTCGTCATCTGGCCGGTGTGCAATCGGAAATGGACGAATTTTCGGCGACATCTGGAGCGGCGTGATTTTGCCAACGGATTCGCCGCGTTGCAAAATCACAACAATGGATAAGATCGCATTCTGTGGCCGTATCTGTGACACAATCAGAAATACATCTTTATAAATCGAGCCAATGAATGTAATTGAATAGAATCAATAAATACGTATTTATTATTTGAAAAACGGTTTTTTTTGTTGTGAAATATTGCGAATGATCGTATCAAAATGATAGATTAATGACATTTTAATGCAGTTAAATGAATAATAAATAAAACAGATTACTATGAAATCGCTAATGTTTAGGATGATTTTATTCAAGGAAATGCTGCTGAAGAACAATTCTTGAACGTCTGCATATTAATTTCAACATTGTATTAGAAATAAACAAACATATCCACTAACCCAATTCACCAAAATCAAAAAAATGTCAACCTCAACTGATATTATCTTGATCATTAACACGTTTACCGCCATGGTGGCCACATGTGGCCGGCACTTAAAGTTCGCACTACAGCCTCGTAATGGTATTTTATATGGCCCGGCAAAACATCAGTTACTGTTACCCAGGGGCCGCCGGATACTTTTACCCTGGATTTTCTTGCATAAATGGCCATCATGGCCTCTCCCAATTACACATTACACATTATTTATATTACTTACAATAACATACATAATATCCAACTAAAATTTTTAATGGCCCAGCCCGAATTTTCAAAATTTTTGCTTGGCAGTAAACGTGTTAAAAGGGTTGAAGGAGTGGTTGATCTAATCTGTCGATCAAACAAGATCAAGTAAGCTTAAACTTCAAAAAAATCCAAGTAAAATCCTTATTCAGAATTGGACAGCGAAGATTTGAAGGAACCAAAGCATCACAATCGCCACCAACATATATCTTAAAATATTCATGCTAACTCTTCAGGTAGCCACCATGTCTTGAAGATAACAACGATCGAATTATGGTTTTGTAAATCGCTATTAAGCGAGTGATAAGCTGATGAACTTCTTCTTCTTCGGTTGCCTTGTCCATTTTCGGTCCTCAAGAAATGACACATTAGTTCTTTTGGCCGTAAATGAACTCAAAGCATCCATCTCTAGCATCACGTCATCAAGTCTTTCGCTTATCTTTACAGCATATAAGTTTGTGATGACTCAATTCATAGGGATTTTTTTACTTTAGATATGGCAACCATTGCCAATAACACCCTTCTTCTGACGTTGACAAACGGCATAAACAGCATGTTCGAAAAATATCAATTTTCTTCGTGTGCCTTATCTATTTTTTGGATATGACCTCTCCGTTCGAACTGAAGAATTTACATGTCCTTGTTTTTTCTCCATATAATTGTCTGTTTTTGGCAAGCTGGATCAATTCTGGAGCTTCCAATGCGGTCCAGTTGCAAAAATTGTAGATCCACGACAGCCTCTTTCTTCCCAATCACCGATTACCTTCAACTTAATGTGATACTTTGGTCCATGAATGATGTATTCAAGTACTAAATTTTACGTGTGACGAATTCCTTCTTACTAAAAATATTAAGTTCAAGATAATGTTGCAATGGGGTAACTCGTTCGGATGGAAGTATTGTCACAACAATGTGACTGTTTTTAGTTCTTGTTGCTAAGACTCATGCCTAAATTAGGCAGACAATTACTGGTGTTTTTAAAAGTGACCAAAGTATCTCCTGTAATGATTAACACGTGTGGAATGGCAAAATAAAAGCTAGACTTTTACTTGGAGAATTATATGAAGTATACAAGCACTCGATATAGTATGACTGGATATCTTCCAGATGATATAATGAAAACAATAGTATACATTTTTCAACTTTGAGAAGCTGGGCATGAAGAATAAAGTATAACTCAATATGTATGAAGATAAGTATTTAAATCATCGAATAAGTGATTGTAGTAGAGGAGGACAGTCTAGAGACACAGTTGATTGAACAATCCCAGGCTAAACAAATCAAAAAAGTTCTACTGATCAAAGAATGATGAATATGACATGAGGTTTTTCGTCAGTTTCCTTCAGAGTATTATTACTAGCATACCCTAGTGATGCTACATACCGAGAACCTCCTTCCCCACATTTGTTTTGCTTCTTCTTATATGCACATACCGGCTCTTTAACACTAAAACTCGTTGTCAATACGTTTGGGACCTACAATATGGGTTAATTTTGTGGAGAGTAGTATTAAGAAGGGAAACCACTGAAGGTACTATCCCAGAATTTGCCTTTGGGTGGCTAGGGAGACGAGTCAGCCTAGCCCGAAATGGTGACAGAGATACTAAGAGGTTGTTTTTCTCCAGATTCGCGCCTGGAAGAACTGGGAAAAATTAAGCATATTGCCATGTGTTTACTTTTTTTTTTTTATAAGAAGGTTTCCTTCTCTTGGCCGTTGATGACGACGAACTCGAAGCTATTAATCACCATTAACACGTTGCGGTCCGGTGGACTCGAAAACGCGTCCTCGCGGGCCAACGTAAAAGTACGGGGGACGCGTTTTCCGAGTCCTCGTTGGCGCTGATGTTTACTGAGGGTTATTACACGGATACGCAGACCACACTGTGAAAGTTTTGAACTATTCTTTTTTTTACATAGAGATAACCTTTCTGAACACAACAAAATAAAATATGTACGAAATTTAAATGGTATCAGAGTTACATCGATTTAACTGAAGTACTTAACTTGCAATTTTTTTCGCGAAATCGCCCGGCCCAATGCAAAACTCGGCGCGGAATGTGTTAAGGATGAAAGAACTCACTCCGATAAAAGACAAAGCCACAAGGATAAAAACGTTCCTGGTGTTATTTAATCACTCTACGATCAGGTTACGACAGTGATTGCTCTAAAAATAGGTACCAAGGTGTTTGTATTTTTCCATTTAAATAATAGCCCTAGTGTAGAGCCCTGTTCTCTCGAACTTATTTGATGTACTGCCACGTAGCTCCATCTTTCTGGCTGTCTCAATGATACAGTGATCGGGACACTGAAAAAATCAGAGGTAAATTAATTTGATTTATCATCATAACAGCCCTATTGTAGAGCCCTGACTTCATATAACACCCTTTTCCATTTTATCCGGTCTGCTACCACGTCGCTCCATCTTCTGGTAAGTTTCAATGATGCAGTGCAGTGTCCTTCTATACATAGGCCAACCACTTCAGTCTTGGTCTTACTTTCCTCCGGGGACAGAAAAGCCTGTTAATTAGTAGCCTTTTCGGCGTGTGACTGTCTCGCATCCTTAACACATGATTGGCCAACTGGTATCTGGCCATTCTGACGATAGGTTTGACCGGTATATCCCTGTAAAGTTGGTAGAGTCCTCGTTGCTTGGAACACTCTATTTCTCGTCGTCGAATACAACTCAAAATATTAGTCTCACTGTCGCTCATCTTTCTTTATAAAAACCCAAGATTCAGATCCGTATGTCTGAACGGGTCATGTAGAGCTTAACTTCGGTTTTCCTGAAGAGGAATCTTGACCTTAAATGGTTTTAAAGTCCGAAATAATATGGGGTTTCCAACATAGTTCTCCTTCCAGTTTGGTTTCATTATCTTATTATTAGTGAGTCGAGATATGTAAAGTCCTGGACGGCTTTGAAGCTGTACTAGTCGAGTCTCAGGGGTTCAAGGATTCGTTCTTTGCAAATGGGCATGTGCATTGTTTTGGTCTCATTGATCCTCAATTCCATTGCCGCTCTCATTATTCGCTGGCATGCATCCTTGAGAGTCGTTCGATATCTGGCCACAATCTTCCTGTCGTGCACAGAGGCAAGAAGCTGCACATGTTGAAGATGATGCCGAATATCTCTACGCCTTAGTCACTTCTTAAATATTTAATTTAGCCATTGTTTTCATTAAATCGATTTGAATGAAATATCACTAAATCAATTAAGAAGACCTATTAAAATCGATCATTCATAAGACTTTCGTTTTCGTAATTACGCGAATTTCTCTGATTTGCTAATCAAGTGTTATGATTTCGAAAGAAATTAGCAAGTTATTATGAATATATGTCGAAATATATTAGAAATATTATTGCATTCGGTTTAAAATTAATTTCCACGTCAAGTCTTCAATTGAATTCGAGAAAACCACAAATTAAATTCCGTTTTATGGAATTGTATGTACATGCGGCAGTTGATTGCTTGTTCTCTCATAGACAATAAAACACAATAGGAAATTGTTGTCTCTGGAACAAATTTAAATAATCTTACGCTACAAATTAAACCACACGCTTCTTTTGAAGATGTATGCATATACAATTTTGTGTTACTGCGGCTTATGAAATCGAAAATTTGCCATTACAACACACGATTTTAGAGCACACGTGATAGTTGGATCTTCACGCACTCTTGCTCTAAATGTACGCACCACCACTCGACAATCAACTGTTGTTGCGCTCTTTAAACGTTGAACATATTTTTTCTGATAATTTCACATTGACAAATTCCATCACGAACGTCTAATACTCAAACTTGACATTCGACAAGGTCACGATCGAAGCAGTGTACGAACAAATGTTGACATAGAGCGGATCTTGTGCAAGAGCGTGGGGCCAGCAACTACGTCTGCACTATATACGCATGTACCAGATGAGTAAATATGTGCATGTTTGTTCATTAGCTTATCCCTTTTTCGTGTATATTTAAAATAATATCTAGATCCCTAAATTTCTATCAATATTTAACGGAAAATATTGATCTACGTCACCTTGTTGACGACAAATACGTTGTTTTTAACGCTCTGCTCTGTGCAAAGAATAGTAGAGATATCATAATGCAATGATAACTGTAAAAGTATGTATATATATATATATATATATATATTAATAATAAAAATCAATGGATATAATATTTATTTTATAACAAATAAATAATATTAAATTCGAAAATTGTATTTATTATTATTTTTGTAATTATATAGTACATCTACAATACATATGATTCTTATGGTTTAAAAAGGTTTTATGCATCAATGCGATCTGAAAAATAATATTAAAAAATGTGATCTTGAAAGAAAATCAGGAAATTATGAGGAAATATCTCTCCGCTGAAGATTTTCAATGCTGAGCGTTGATTTTTCGCCAGCTCTAGATAAACGAATGCGTTTATTGTCAGACTGACGTTATCGGATTGACATTTTTATGTTTAATTACATATTATATTATTTCCGGGCTGGGGGCTGGTTGATCCCTCGTGGCTACCGAGCACGTCTTGGGGACCGGGACATTCTCCCGACCGACGTCGAAGCTCTGGAGCAAGCCGCATTTAAGAAGAGACTTCAAGAGATACTGCGCTACTGTGCGAAAAGATTTGGCAATCCCGCTGGTCTACTGAGAGTACACGGGAAGAACTGGTTTCCGGTTCTTCCCCAATGTATAGCTCGGTTAAGCTGCTGGTTTAATTCCTGACCATTACGTGTCTCAGTTTATCAGGACGCAGGCACTAGCATAATCTGTCGTCTGGGCCTCAAGGACAGCATTGGCTTGCGAGTTCTGTGACTCATGGAACAATCTTCGGAACACATCCTCTGGGAATGTCGGAGTTTTCCAACGAAAAAGAAACTATGCTCAATGAGTGTGAGGCGGTCCCACGACCCGTCTGTCACCAAGATCTTGTCTCACTCTATACCTCTACAGGGGCTTTTGACCTACGCCAAACCAAGTCGGAGCGAGATTCTCCTCCCTCAACACACACTCTGCCCTAGGTGTTGGTCGCATGTTTGTCCATGGAGCACATAGATGCGATGGTTGCCACGATGGCTCGTCAGAGGTAGTCTACATTTAGACTGACCGTAGGGCGGGCCCTCCAGGAAAACCTCAGCCATATTATATTATTATATGATTTATTAATATGCTTTTCTTTGCATCATTTAATTTTTCGCCTTTTTAATGCGTCTTGAATTTGCAGTGACATAAAAAAGCAGTGGTTTTCAGTCCTGCATTTAAAAATGACAGCATTTTTTTTAAAAATCTGAATCTTATTAAATCTAAATCTGAAATCTTCTGATGTATTGGCGTAAATTTAAAAAGAATATTTTTCCAAAATTCGCGACCTTTCAAATGACTTACTGTCAGTCCTCCTATAATGTAGAAATCTGGACCACGTTGTAGAAATCAAAGGCACTGATACAAAATTGGGGAAGAGGGCTTTTTAATTATATTTTGTAAATTGAACGAAATAAATATCAATCAGTTTTTTCACACACTCATTAACGTTCTGGGAGGGAGCGCTATAGAAGGGATTGTCTAACGTGTTGTGGTGGTTATTCCACGTGTTTGGACCAACGTCGTGTTGTGCCTTGGCAACAATACGCGGCGTCTCCGGAAATCTGGAAACGATTCTGGAGACTCTCCTCTCGTCCTCTGTATGGCCATTTATTCCCGACACCGCATATAATCATCGCAGCCAACCAGATCATGGAACTCCACTCCAGCATCCACGACTTGGGACCGCAGACTGGCATACCGTCAACTCTGCAGGCCCCAGCCGGCTCGTCGAGGATCATCAAAGGAAGGTGCCTCAGCCTCCACCGGACTCTCGACCGCCGGTGCCACCGTCATTGTCAGAAGTCGCGACAGAGAGCGCACCAGGACGTCGCTCGATCGATGTACTTCATAACCTAACAGCTGTCGCGTAACAATTCTTTATATTGGCAGTGTCGATGTTCAACCGCTGACTGTGTTTGCATTTCGTCCACCGGCTTGGCGAGGAATGGAAAAAAAACGCGCGGTCCGATCACAGATCTCCATATCTTTGCAGCAGGGTTCCCAGCCCGCAGTAGCGGGGGGGTCATGGTGCCCGCCCGGAACGGTGGATATTGCCCGCCACTATTCAGCGGGCAGATTTTTTACCAGCAATAATTAAAAATGAATTATTTTTTTGTTTATTCTGGGGTTTTGATTTTTGGTGTCGGTTTATTAAATACGTTCGTATGTTTGTGATATTGTATGTATGAGTGGTTCCTTGCTGGGCAATTGCCATGCGGTATCGTTAAGAGTGGTGCCCGCCACCTATCGATATTTTAGAATGTGCTCTAGAGTACAAAAAGATTGGGAACCCCTGCTTTACAGTGTTATAAAAATCCGTGGTATAGCACGAAGCTAATAAATTAATAACGAATAATAAATTTACAACAAATTGAGACGTTTTTGAATATTTTTGGTTAGTGACGAAGAATAGGTTTCTTATCTTAGCCCAAAAAAATATTAATATTTAATTAAATACTAAAATCGACTGTAATACCTAAAATATAGGAAAATAAGGGCTGTTGAGCAATTGGTAGAATTCCAGAAGAATCATACATTATGAGGATTTCTTGAATTTTGTTGTGTAAAAAAGAATAAAAATACAATGCTTGCCCATTTGACTTGCTACAAAGAATGTTGTATCTTATCTTCTATATTCTCCAGATCCATGCTCATATGAATACCAAAAAATAGATTTCTATATCATATTTTTAATGGTAAAAAAAATAACAATATAACTGCCTAAAATACGAATTGATATATTGATTTGATATTATGAGATATTTAAGAAGTTTGTTATATCTAACATTGTTATGACATTAATAAACATTAGTGTTCTTGAATAGAAACTCATTTTTCAATTACAATTCCAAGAAATATTTAAATATATTTCGAATATTGGAAATTTAATTATAACGCGTTTTCGAAACACAAAGAGGAATGTTCTAATCGAAATATTATTAAGTGGCAGATATAAAACTTGAAAGTTCCATTTTGAGGCCCCCCTCTAAATATTTTTAATACACACTCTAATGTGCATTTTACGCGCACGTTTTTTTTTCACACAATTTGCAATGTCAGTGGTCCAAAAGAGATAGAGTAATATCATTATTTTTTAGAAAAATTCAGGGGCCCCATGTATGCAGAGGGCCACGATGCTTTTAATCGTTTTGCCTTAAATAAACTATGCGCCTGACTCCGTGGGTCATGATCTGCGGAACAATCAGTGCATATGGTACGAAATATGACCGTTAGGTAGTCCATCTGAAAAACATGCCATAGCTGGCGTTATTCATTTCTCGATTCAATTTAGGGAATACTCCAAAATTATTATTTATTTTTGTTAAAAACATCTGAGGTCCCCTGAATTGATAAGGCCCCAGGCGCGCGTCTTATGCGTTTAAGGACAAATCCCCCACTGATTTTGAGGCAGTTTAAGATAGTTGTGTCCATTGTTTAATCCGTTTATCCCGTTTGAATAGAAATATCTCAGCATTGCTCGATTCCTAGAATTTATGGTTATTGTGTAAATTTTGACGACCAAATTCCGTAAATTGTATTTATTTACTTATGTTATTTATGGTTTTTTGCATAAATGGTATTTAAAAAAAGGTCTTTAGAGATTCAATCGTGAATATTTATTGCAATTTCTCATTCACATTAAATACGAAAATATTTTACACGCGTCAGCTCGGATGAAAGGGCCGCTGTTGTGATACGAAACTGGATGCTGCGTCTCGAGCGGTTCCCCTATTTTATGGAATGCCGAATCGTTCTACCTATAGGTCAAGCGAGCCCCACGGCCATTTGGGCAGACGAACTCGAGAATAATTCCGTTACCGCAGTTTGTTTCCGAGGAAAAGTGAAATCAGGTGCATGTATCAATTATCTTCACTGCGGCTGCCAAATTCTTGAATGAACCGAGAAAGGTTTGCGACATCGACGCGGAATAAAAAGCAGATATCTCAAGACGAGTATTGTGTGCAGAAATAATTACGGAAGTACTCGCATTATGTTATTGGCCCGTGACCCACATGCATATTTCTCGGGGCCAATATTGTTAAAGGCATTTCTATTCAATTGCCGCAGAAAAATTAGCGAGTGTGAGAGTAACACACTTGCGATTCGCAACACGATACGCACACATCTCGACAATAACGCGTCGATGGGTCGAGGACGGTGGCGGATTTACCCGTAAGCGCATAAGGCGCGCGCCTGGGGCCTCATTAGCTCAGGGGGCCTCAGAGTTCAGCTCTCAAAAACATTTTTTTAATATTCAATCAGGTGGACTACCTAACGGTCATATTTCCAACCATATGCATTGACTGTTCTGCAAACCATGATCCATGGATTCAGCCGTGTAGCTAACATAAGGATAAACGATGCAAGGCATTGGGGCCCTCGGCATACAGTCCTGCAAAGGGCCCCGGATTTTTTTTTAAAAATAATAAATATTTGTATCATCTCTTTTGGACCACTGATTGAACATTGCAAATTTAGTAAAAAAAACGTGCACGTAGAATGCACATTATAAGGTGTAGGGGTAGTGAAAATAAGTTGAGAGGAGGGGCCTCAGCATTGAATTGCCGCTGGGGCCTCTCAAGTACTTAATCAGTCACTGGTCGAGGATGTGTTATTTAATTGCCACGTCCTGTTGTGGATATGCGGAACTTCTGTGACTAAACTTCCTTCCCATTTACAGGTAACAATGGCCAGATACCGTTGCGCAACGTACGACCATTTAATAATTCAAATAATCGCATTCGGCTTCTGCTTTGTATGCTAAATAAATTAATTCGCCATAGTACGTACCGTTAATTTTTTTTTATTTATTATTCCGTCGTCAGTGTGACCCGAGCGAAACTGTTTTCGCCGACGACTTTGGGATTCGTCAGTACGACACTTGGTCGATTCGTGAAATACGTGCTCGGATCGATGCGAGCGGAGATAAATATTTCTTGGAAAAATGTTAATTTGCACAGGTATTTACGATCGCCTTTCATCTTTAATGATGGCGAAAGTAGCTTACATTCAACATTTAGTTAAATGAAGATGGTCATGATCTTAAACGAGCGCATATTCATATAAAGACCCTTTTATTTTGCATTACACTATTTAAATACCAATTTAAAAGTCTATCTATTTGGACGGTTTTACAAAATATGCGGATTTTTTTAAATTTCGGAGGCTGAAAGAATCGCAATTTTATTATTGGGTTGATGCACTAGTCCCTGACATATCTTGACATTCGTAGCAATATTATATGCTTACTTAATTCTTGGCTGTCTATTATATTTCATGTGTTTTGGTGTGCTCAGCGATTTTTTGCTTGTGGAAAAATGATTTTTTGATCAAAAACAACACCGTTACGATGTATCAGCCTCCGTATTCGCTGGATATGATCCTCCGCCACATCTTCTATTCATGAAGATGAGTAAAAAATATAAAATCACTTATCATTTTTTTTTACTCTTAAAGAGTAAGATTTTAATATTAGATAAAGACAATAATTTGAGGCTACCTTGAAGAGGACAAAATTAATATTGATCACTCTAGCAATATTCAATGGATATTCTTCCGCAAACGAACGAACACATATAGTATTTTACTAACAGTGGCACCGTCTTAGAAACCAACCATGAAGAATAAAAAAATAGCTAATGAAGAGCACGTCCACTTTAATGGAAATCCGCTGATGTCATCCTCATCCCTAAACGTAACAAACCTCCTGACCACAGAGATAACTACCGCCTCGCCAGCCTTTTCTCATCTATTGGTAAACTCCTTCAAAAATAATTAACAATAGACTATTTAAATTAACATCAGTCCTCCAGGTACTTCCTGACGAACACCATGGCTTTCGTCCAGGTCACTCCACTTGTCACCAGCATTTACGTTTCTGCATTTATCGACAAAGGTCTTCATTTTAAACGCTCTTCCGCTGCATTTTTTTTGATACCACTAGTGCATTTGACATTTAACATTTGCATCCCTGCTGATTATTCTCTTGATCATTTAAAATTGATCATTTAAAAAAAATCGATCCTTTAAAGTAAAATTAGAGTCGAACTTCTCCTCCAGCCGTCCGATTACGTCTGGAATTCCTCAAGGGTTGAATCTCTCCTCACTTTTGTTCTCGATCTACTAGAGTAATATTCTGATTAAAAAATACCCTCTTGGCGCTATACGCCGATAGCACTGCCATAATTAGGCGCAGTAGAAGCCCCAATCTCATAAATAAAACGTTGCAAAGACCACGTAGAATCCGTAATAAAAAAATGAATACAAGTAATACAAATCGTCCTCTTATAGACAGAGTCCTTTTCCTAGAAATAAAAAAAAAACTTCAAATTCTATACGCTTCCCACACCTGGAATTGGTCGCATCCTACACATTTAAATAAAATTCAGATGTTCTAGAAGTTCTAAGACCTTATTAACAAATATCCTACTCTCTGCTACGATAACATTCCCATAAATTTCCTTTCTCGCTAACTGTGACCCTAAAAAATGCTCCTAATCTTTTTTTTCCATTCAGTTTTACTTCCTACAAAAAAGAAAAGAAGATAACATGAATAAATCAATTCAGATCCTATGTTTTTCATTTTAGAATAATTATCTTCAGCATCAAACAGTTAAAACCTCATCAACTTCTTTGCAACTTTTAGCAGCTTCTCTACCTATAATATACAAAAGCTACTAATGGCTTCTTTACTTCGGTCTATTTCATCCAATTTTCCTTCTAGCCATTTACAGTAAACTCCCCATTATTCGTGTGCGGATTATTCGTGCACGAATTAATAAAGATCCGAAAAAGGGGAATCTACGATAAAGCTTTCCAAAGATTTTGGAGCTGGTAACTAAACTGTTCATATACACATCCAAATTAAACCTACTTAGCGTTTTGTTGCCAATCAGGGCGGAGCTAGAACTTTTGCAATATTGTTAATCTTACGAAAAAATCTCTTCAGACCTTTGATCGACCAAATTGAGATTCCAGGGCAAAGACCTCTATATATATTGGCACTTTTTTAATTAATAAATTGCAGAAATTACGAATATATGCTAAAGAACAGCAAAGAAACGAACGTATATTCTAAACCCACAAACTAAATAGATGTTTATTGTCCAGAAGTAAAACAAGGACAAATAAGTGTTGATATAACATCGATTTGTTCTGAAACGTGACAACAATATTTGAACAAGAGTAGAGGTGTATATAACTGAACAGAAAAGCTCATAAACATGGCATTAAAAAGACCATAAACTCAGTGGATCTGCATAATGGAATCAATATAATTTAACAATGATTTTCGTCGTTGGAGTAATCTAACAGTCGAAACAGGTCATAGAAAGTGCGTTAAATCTTAAAAAAGATCAATTAAAATATTATAATAGACGGTAAATTTTAAATATTATGTTGTCCCTACAATAGTTTTATCTTATTTATCAGATAATCATTGAGATTTATTGACAGTTTCGACTAGAAAACCGGTTGTTTTTATTAAAAAAAAAATATAATAATATTTCAGTTTCTTCTTCTAACTGTAATTACACGCATTTGTAAGAATATTTTTTTATATATACGCGTAAAGTTCGATTACAGACGTTATCTAAAATCTATGTAGATGTATGTTTAATGATGGAAGAAGGATAGGGGAAAAGAATGCGGTTGTGCTCCTTTAAATTTAATCGTTTGAATAATTATTCTGGGAAATATCTCGATAATACCATTGTCAGTGTAAGACCGAGATTCTTTTTGAGCCATGCCGTATATTGTCACAATTTTATAAATTCAATAATAATATAAAAAAAATGGATGTTGTCGGTTGCATTATGCATCGCGGGTTTCCGTCTTGTCCGACCGCTTCTCTCTTTTTAATACAACATGTAAACTTGAATGAAATTGTTTACACTTATTGCATTTGTTTAGAAAATTGCAATACGTGGAATACTTTTGAATTTAGTCACGTCGAGATATGAATAATTGCGAATTATCCGCGTTATGCAATCGATGTGTGATACGAAAGTGGGTCAGATTCAGGAATTTTTAACTTCGTACCTCAGCGTTCGAGGTTTCAGCAAAAAAATCGATTGAAAAGAAGTTGACCGTCATCGAAAACCAGAATTATAAACGCGGTTCCCGCGTTTATCGCATTTTAATATCGAATTACTGCAATTTTCATTGTCCCTGAAGAAATGCATATGTTTATGTCGAGAGATTTTTTTTTATTGCAATTTTTTCTTCTATAATTTGTGCAGAGTTGCGATCAGAACGGGACAGAGCTATGGGTGTGTGTGGATATATATGGGTGTATTTTTAAGTCATCTTGAGATTTAAAAAAGTGTATACGTCAGGACATAAGAATTTTAGCGAGCAATGAGGCGAGCGTCGCCGACTCCCCCTCGACGTATATCCGTCTCGCTTTCGACGGTCGACAACTCTCTCAGTGCGAGTAGGATCGTTGCAGACTGTTTGTTAAGTGAGAGGTCGACAGCCAGTTTCTTTCACGGTGCTTTTGTAATGAAGATTACAGTCGGTCGAAGAGCGAGCGGAATTTGATTGCGCGCGTTTTATTAATTTATTTACGCAGGTGCGATTAAAAATTTGGCATTTCCGGATTTGAAGATAAATATCGTCACATGATTTAGTGATTCATGAACTAATTATAAGATGTTTAGACATATATATATTAGGAAATGTAATGACAATTAGAAATCTATTCATTGAAATGTATTTCTCATGATTCACTTTGTCAATGAATGAGGTATTCTTCTTTCTTTTAAGGCGTTTTAGGTATAACGGTAATTTAAATCCTCGTGGTAATATTTTTCACCTGCAAAAAAAATAAACAGTTATTTAAATTCATACCTAAATCCCTTCTTTTATATTATTTTCAATATTGAGATAATATTAGTATATCCAACAGTACCCGATGATGAATTTATTTAAATTTTCATATTTAATATTTATTAGTTCTCGATTGCAAGATTATCTTTGAATTTTTATGCCGTCTATAATTATTTTTTACTATTTAAATTATTCTTAATTATTCATATGATAAAAAAATATTGGTGATTTTCAAACCACAAATTATTGCATTCTATATTTTTCTGTTGAGCTATGGTTTTTTTTGATATTGAGATTCTTATGTTTAGTTAAGCTTTCATATTTTATATATCTTTGAAATAAGGTAGCTACATTGATAATGGCTTAGATAGTCTCTTTTAGTTAAGAGGTAGACGGCAAACCATTTCTCAGCTAATTATCCCTGCCTTTTTTAGATTATCATTTATTTAGAACCCAGCATCATTAATTAAAATGTATTGAAATATTTTATAACCTAATTCCCGTGATTTTATTTTGAAGGCGATAAAATTTGTTATGTAGATGGAAAGGGATTGTATTTATCAACAACCTGATTTTTTTCAGAAAAAATCCAGAAAATAAACTCATAATTATAGAAAAAAGGCGAATTTTGATATTTATCCATCGCATTATCGCAATTGAGCTTTTGTTATATTTTTTAGATATTCATTTATAGAAAATCTGTATGAGCCAATTTTCATACTTGTTGGTTGTTGTGTAAGTAGACTTGCTTCTGACGTATCTTGACATTAATAGTTATATTAAATGCTTACACTATTGTTAGCTGTCGGAAACATTTTGCGAATTTTACGTGCGGTAAAAGTTTCGGTCAAAAATAAAATCGCTATGATGCATCAGCCTCTGTATTCGCTAAACATGATCCCTAGTGACACCTTTTTATTCATCAAGATGAAAAAATAAAAGGACGTCATTGAAGCAGTAGCGCTTGTGTGCAGGACCTCTGATGCACTTGAAAGTTCAAACTACGCTCAATAATGTCGATTAGTCAAATGTAAATAATTTCAATAAATTATTGTTTTTTTTATATTATTAGGCCTCTAATTTTCCGGGTCTTGTGTGCACCGCACAATCTGGCACGTACATTTAATTCTAGGTTTATGTTCTCGAAATGCAGTCAAAGTAGCAAATGGTTTAGTGTATCATTTTACCACAGGCATTCCACAGCAGATGATTATTTTATATATTTATTATTTTTAGAAAAATTCAGGGGCCCCATGAATGACGGGGGGCCTTCTGCAGGACTGTACATATACAGAAAGAGCCCGATAGCCACATTAAAAAACATGCCGTAGCTGGCATTATTCATTTGTCGATTTAATTTAGTGAACAGTGCTAAATTTTGTAATGAAAAAAAACATTTTGAGATCTGAACTTTGGCGCCTTTCGAATTAATGAAGCCCCAGGCGGAAAGGGGAAATCCGCTACCAACTACAGTCGTAGGGGTCACCGATAAATAACGTAGCACAGATGATGTAAATACTCGTAAGACGTAAGTTGAGAACTGATTGTATTTTATGTTTCCGAGAGTCAATGATCTGAAATATATATATTTTTTTATTTATATTCCGCTGTTTTCTATTATTTATTACGTTTATGCATTATTATTAGAGATACGTGATTATCGCATTTTGCGATAAATGCGACATAGAAGCG
>JAGXCT010036483.1:6179-49386 GCA_022495035.1 Philopotamus ludificatus | reverse complement strand
TATAAATTAGACTTTTTAACTTTAAATTCGTAATTAAGAAATAAACGCAAAATAGATGCTAAAATACGTGTCTCTAATTATTATTTACGAAGGTATACACGAAAACCATAATTTTGAGATTATTTTCGCAACTAAGGATAATGGGATTTATTTGTCCGGCTTGTTTACTAGGAAGAACCTGTTATTTTCGCACTTTTAATTTTTTCACCCCACCAAAGCGGCATAAATCACAAATCCCCGTGTATATTTTCCGCCTTTCATTATCGTCGGTAATTGCCCTGTCCGAAATTCCAGGTAACGAAGCCGAAGATTTACAGCGGTCGCTTTCATTTGCAGCGGCTGTAAAAGAGCCGGCAGTATCTCCGGCGGGTATTCTGTGCCGTGTAAAGAGCCAGCACGCATAGCTAACTAGGTATATACCTGGCGTATACAGGTTATTGTAGAAAGACTTCACTACCTGTCTGGTTTATTGGCCACGAGCACTGGCTCAGTCTTGAGGTGGCACCGCCGGCGGAAGGTGGCACCGACGCACCGCCGCCGAACCGCTAGTTCTAACAGTTCAGTTCTTCGGAGAGGTCTGCTGCTCCTCTCTGTCCATCCGTGACGGCAGCGAGTTCCGTGTGCCAAACTTAACCCGGCCGCCAAGTAAAATGTTGTGAACGGAACTCGCCAATTTCGTCTAACCGTGCCAATTGTTGTAACTGCTTCGGATTTACTGTGTGTTTTTGTTCACGAGAATCTGGGCGAATGACCAGGAGTTGAGTTTCGTTCCGGATTTTTGCACAATTGGAATAGGAAGAGGAGACCAGCTGCCATTGCCTGCGGATACTCGCGACAGGTGAGCCATTGCCATATCTACCTGCGTCAGATTCCCGAGACCCGCCTACCGGGAATCGCTATTGTAATTACGTTCACGCGGGTATTTAACGATTTTTTGTGACAAATCTGCTGGATCGGTATAATCTCGTGCCAATAGCGGTTCTGGGACTCTGCCGACGATACCTTCGAAACCCGAGGCGAGACCGGCAGATCAGGTTTTTTGAAATAACCATTTGGGACGGTGGTGGCCGGTTTCTGTTCGTTTCACCGTTTCGTTTTGTACCACCGAAATAAGTATTACAGCGTATTTAAATACAAAATAATAATAATGAGGCTGTGCTTCGTTAATGTAACAATTAACGGCATCCTTGATCGGCATCTGAGAAGAATAAACAAGTAATCGATTTCACCTTGAGTGACTGCAAATGTCAGCGAAATGTTAAACCGTGAAATCTCAGTGTTGTGCTCAGTGTGTGCTCGTTGTAAATAAAAAAAACAATTTTGCGAAAATAAAATCGTACGATTTCGCATTTAATTGAATTTTTTGTTTCGCAAGATCGTCGAGCAGAGTTTAATCGGATTTTCAAAAAATAAATCAAATTAATTGAACGCTTTCTTGACGCTTGAGCTAAATAAATCTCATAGAAAACACTTCAAATCACAAAAAATCTTGAATATTTGGGTTATATCTCTTCATTTTAAGCTTCATTATTCATAATTTGAATTCTTATCAATACGATGTCTTGTTGAAAATCGTGTAAAACAAAATCAAGTGTAATCATATATTCTGATTAATTATACAATTCCTAGAATAACCGGTTTTTTGTAATACAATTGATAAAACCAAAATTTATCTAAATTCATTTCAGTCACTTTTTTGTAATGTTGTACAATTTTTTTAAATTATTTTCTTAAAAAATCACATATTTTCAGATCATTGATTCTCGGATAAATAAAAATACGCATATTTTTCTGCATTGTATATATATTTTTCGGCGCCTTTTTCAATCTAGAAAACATTCTGGAACCTAATGTTCGCTATTGTGTTCAGATCCTTCAGCAAATCTGTTTTTATATCAAAATATTGTATAAATATATATGCTGACATTATATATACAATTAATACAACATCGTTATTTCACGTTTTTTTTTTCATCTTCGGAAATAGAAAATAAATCGCAGTACGCCAAGTTCGGCGAATACGGAGGCTGAGGCATTATAATCTAATAAATAATAAATATATACAACTACTAATATTAAAATCCATGATTTTTTAATAATATTTTCATAAAAATACGAGAATTTTCCGCCTAGTAGTCCCTAGTAAAATAACCTTATACACTTGTAAAGGACCTGTTTTTAATTTTCAAAGCACTTCTGGATCCTAACGATCGCTATGGTGTTCAGATCCTTCAGCAAATCTTTCTTTATATCCTCAATGTTAATAGAACATCGTTACTTCATGTTTTTTTTTTCATCTTCGGAAATAGGAAATAAATCGCAGGATTCCATGTTCGGCGAATACGGAGGTTGAGGCATCATAATATAATAAATAATAAATATATAAAACTACCAATATTAGAATCCACAATTTTTTAATAATATTTTCATAAAAATCACATATTTTCAGTTCATCGATTCTCGGAATAATGAAAATACGAGAAAAACACTTGTAAAGGACCTGTTTTTAATTTTCAAACCACTTCTGGATCCTAATGATCCCTATGGTGTTCAGATCCTTTAGCAAATCTGTCTTTATTCCCGTCAATGTATTTTTAACTAAGTCATTTATTTTCTTATTCATCTTCGGAATATAGAAAAAATGGTGAGGGTAGTTTACGACGAATACGGAATAAATTCATCATCGACATGACTAACAATGTCAAGATA
Source organism: Philopotamus ludificatus (assembly GCA_022495035.1). NCBI lineage: Eukaryota > Metazoa > Arthropoda > Insecta > Trichoptera > Philopotamidae > Philopotamus > Philopotamus ludificatus. Next base: position 46,677 of record JAGXCT010036483.1, on the reverse strand, counting down.
CGTCAGTAACATATGTATAATTTTTCTAAACATTTTTTTTATAATTTTAAATAAAACTCTCAGAAAAACGAATGTCCTTTATAATATATGGTGATTATGTGAGATGTGTATATTTCAATACACATAAATATTAATGATGCCATTATAATCGCTATGATAATTTCAGTTGTTCACGAGTCATGACTCACAAATTCTTCTTGCACTTATTATTCTACGAACGCTGTCATCTTCAGACACTCTTTTTTTGTATTTAAAAGACGAGTGAAATGGCCGCATCGATTCTGAAAAGTGAAACACATATTATATGAATCACAAAACTTTCTAAGATGTGACTAGGAATTTCACGATGGTTTAAAATTTCGACTGTGTTTACCGATCAAGGTCGTGATGGATTAACGAAGAGTAATTATTGAATTTCGTCGGTAATGACACGATTGGAAACGGTCTCGGAACCGATTCAGAATAATTGGCCCCGTTCGTATTATTTTATTGATAATTTGTGGGTTTTAAACAATTTTTTTTTTAATTTCAAAAGTTGCCAAACTGTATACTTACGCCGGCGATGTGAAACTCGAAGATGATTCACAAATTAATTTGATTGCACAATCGATAATTACCGAATTATTTCTATGCATGCATAGGCGATGAATTTTCGCACGAATCGCAATACATTTCCCCTGCTGAAATCCGACATCATTTTTGCTGGAATAGAAATCGCAAGATCTACGCTTTTCTCCTATTGTTGTGACATTATGAATATCATTTAGACACACGGGTTTCTATAGCTGCGAAGATACACATCTCAATTGCATAAGTAATGGTCGTCGGTTTCGAGCATTTTTTAACGTGTAGGATCCTCATTTATATTCTTTTCGCGTCGATTCAACAAGGATCTACGCTGGAGAATTTCCTTTTTTTGATCTAAATACTCCCACGATTAACCCTTTCAGCAATTATGCACGCATCAAATAAACCCCATTGCAATTAAGCCTCCGACAATGGTTCGTTAGCGTTTATTTCACATATTGAGATCAAGAGGCCGCACATGAAGATGGCTGCATAATAGAGTATTAATTGACGGTCTATCTAGATTCCGATTCAGGTGCTTGTGACATCGAGTGCTGGGGTCCGCATCGGACAATCTATGCTATGACAGTGTTAATCGACAGTCGGAATGTTGCCTCATGTGGGACCTTGAACTTTTCGGTCTCACCCATCCGTTATATCTATATGAATGCCAAGTTCTGTACGCTTCTTAGAATATCTTAGTGCTTCGGTATTTTGACCTATTTGATTGAATTCGATATTGTTTCAATCGTGTAACTGTTGAGGCATTTGAAGATTTATTTAACCCTTACAGACCCAGTGTACATTGCAATGTACAATAATTTTAACGTTCGTTTTGAAGGTTATTTTTCGTTTCATTATCACTGGGACCTTTTGAACATAGTGGTGTATTTTATCCAAAAATAAAAAGTCAGATCTGAACGGGTTAAATCATTTAATTAATTCTGCCACTTAAATGATAAAAATCTATCCGGATGTCTCATTAAATTTAGCAAAATACAATCCACAGCTTTCTAAAAAATAAATCTTTTTGCAAAGACAATTATTTGACGTTTTTTAATTCCAAATAAAAAAATAATGCGTTCTTTGAAAATTAAATAATAAATCTTAATAAAATAATTTAATAAAAAAATGAATTTGAAAATATATTCATTGTGTCATTAGCTAAAAATAAACGCATCCGTAAATGCATTGTTGGCGAAATATAATTAATTGCCAAAAAAATAGTAGTTTTCTCCTTTAACCTTAAAAAAATTCAATGTTTTTTAATAGTTTGTTCAAAACCCTAGGAAGGCTGCGTTTTGGAAATACATACTAGAGTCCCTGGACATATTTTTGGTCCCCTTTAGCATTTTATTTCAATTCAAGTATTCACAGCAATTGAATTTATTATCAGATCAATATATTAAATTATATTCAATGAGTTTAATATTATTGTTAAATGTTACGACATTCTAAAAAACATAGTATCATCCTTGTCATTCTTAAAATGAAGTTTTACTATCAATTTTTATCTCCATATTTAAATCAGAAGCGTACGGTGGTGTTGATGTTGGGTGTGCGGAATATGGAAAAAAAAATACAATTTTTTTTAATGAATTATTGTATAAATAATAATAAAATTCATTAAAAAAAACTGTATTTTTTTTCCACATTCAGCACACCCAACATTAAGTCCACCGCACGCCACTGATTTAAATACGAATTAATACTCATCTGATATAAATCTATCTGTATTTCTAAATCAGTATATTTTATACTTTTTACATTGAATTAAAACTAAAAAAATGTAATCCACAGCTTTCTAAAAAATATATCTTTCGTTTGCATTTTTGTATGAAAAAAAAATGTACAAAATAATATTTTGTTGAGAAATTTTGCAGTTTATTGTTTATAATAATTTATTTAAGCTATTATTTAGAACCAACGAGGCTGCGTTTTGCAAAATTATTTCAAATACGTTTAATCTTTCTGTTAATACTACAAAATATGAATGTTACATATTTTTTTTAATAATAAAAAAATAATACGTGCAATTATTTAAATTTAAATTCGACTTACTCCAAGACGTTTTTTAGTTTATTGCAGAATTTCTGAAAAAGTGCATGAAATGTTAATAAATATGTTTGATTTATTTATCAAAGGGTTTCAATTATTTAATACAAATATATGTAGTGTTGTAAATTGTTGAAAAATGCTCTAAATATATTTTAATCTTAAATATTCTCTATCTAACCATGAAAATAATGTGTAGATAACATGAAAAAGCTTTCAATTCCACACTGTGATATACGCGTATCTTATCTTTACCTGCAGTCTTGTGTATCAAACCATTGTTGTGCGGCATTCCAGGAAGATTTATCTTTACAATACACAAAGATCTGAAATATCTCGGATACCTGGAGATGCCATTTTTTTGTTGTAATTTTAAACGCCCAACAAAGGAATCGTTACTAAATATATTCTCGAGCAACGCCCATATTTTTTTTAATAACATATGACGCCATTCATAATATATCTACCTGTCGTAATATGCCTTTTTTTCTGAGAATTTTCGCGGTTTTCGACGTAAATTTATTTTTTTAAATTATGAAATAATGGCCACAGACACATAGAGCAGTGATACAGAACAGTTATGTTACATTGCCTATTGCGATTATCTTTGTAAACCATAAATAGCTCGACACTAACTGTACATCTAATACCCAGTCTGGCTCTATTTGCATACTAATGCCGAGTACTATTGAAAAAATAATTATAACTGTGTCGGAATTATGCAATCAGCTTTCCTGACCCATATGCGAATAAAAAAAAGCGTCGAATCAATTATTCACAATACTTTCTACGCATATTCAGAAGAAATGATAGCCGAAAATAATATGAGATCATTTAAAAAGCATTTTTTCGTATGGAAATGCGTGTCATGATTGCTGTTTTCCGGATTTTTCCGCAACGTATGCAAATACGCATCTCCCTGTATGCAATATTTAATCAATTGTTACGCTTTCGAAGCAGTAAAGCATTTATATATTTTCATTGCATGCACTATTACCACTATCGGATCGATCTGCACGCAATTCCAACCTTCTATAACCTTTGTTATTATGTTTTTTTTTATCAGAAGATATCGCATTATATGCTAAATATGTTCGAATCATTCGCACTATAATTATTTATTGTATGGCAGTGCTTAAAAAAGCGGAATGATTGCAACACAATTTTGACCAGATAAGCCCCTTTTGTTTCGTTATCGACTTTCTCCGGCTTTTACTCGTTATCTTGATATATTTTTGTTGGTTTACCGATACAAAAAAAGGCAATCGTTCAAACAAAATTGGACTAATAACCGCGGCGGTATTGTTTCACCTGCAAATTGGATCGTTAAACACATACACCGCTACATATATTAATATATACAATAAATTAGCGAAATATATTTCAAACTCATTTTTTTTCTTTAAATAACGTCCGTTATAATTCAGCGAGCTTAACCCGTACGTACCGTTTAAGCCCGGATGATGTGTCTGATCTAAAAATGATGTGCAACTCGATTGCTAAATTCATTAAGTATATTATGCACTAATTGCAAAGCAATTAATCGCATTCGAGAGATGGTTCTGCGCATAATGTTGGGTGTATTATGTGCGCGATTGTAATTAGTTTAAAAATCTAATGAAGCAACTCGCGATGGCGAAATGATAATCGCCATTTAGCTCATATATTGGCCGTATGAAAAAATAATTTTGGCCATCGTCGGACACGGCAGACTCGTATTTGATATTGTTTCGCAATCGCGATATTTGGCAAGAGTGTGCATATAATAAATAATGCGATTGAAATCAAAATCAACTGTTGAACCTTTGATTGCGAAATCAATGGCATGGAGAATCTGCTGTAAATAATCGTTCGTCTGTTCGGAAGAGATTTTTTTTGCATTGTAATTCTGCATAATCATCGAGGAGTCAACGCGGTGAGATGGGTTTATTATTTTTAGCGATGGAAATATCGTCAGAGTATTGCTTATTCATCTGCAATACCTGTTCTAAACATTTTCAGCGATTCCGTCTTTATTCCGCATATTTCTTCGTCTTGAGTCGGCACCCTCATGTCTGAAGATCGTGACCATTCTTGCTACGCATCTTCTTGATTTTGGCTCTCCAGAATCCTCTGCATTTTGCATCTTGCAGAGCTTCTCCAGGGTATCGTTTCTTCTAGCGAGATGTCACCAGCGCGATCCCTATTCTCCTTCTTATATCTGGCTCATAATTTCCGTTACTCGTAACTAGTGATACGAAATTCTTCAAACCTCTCTAGATCCCTGAAGATTAACAGATCCGGATAGCTGATTATTTCTATCAACTATCATCAGCTTGGATTTAGTAATATTGATCTCGAGTCCTAGTTTTTTACTTTTACAGACAACCCTTTTGAGCAGATCGGCTATTTCTTCTTCGATGGTGGCTATCGATGTCGTTTCGTCAGTCTATTTTAAATCCACCTTCTCAGTTTTCAAGGGGTTTTCTCATGATATTCTCTGGAATAGATCTGGAGAGAGTAAACAATCATATCTCTAGCCTTTGAGCGCTAAAAACTCTTCCGACGAACTACTGTAGTGTTGTTCATCTAAGGGCTTCTTATAGGGTTGTGTAACAGTGCTCTCATTTCTTCTACCACCTTCCACAAAAAATTCCAATTCAAGTTATTAAACGCCTTTTTAAAGTCTATGAAACACATCACCAACGGTTTGTTGAACTCTCTGCTCCTCTCTATGATTTGTCGGATATTGAGAATTAGTTCTTGTTCCTTTCCTCTCACGAAGTTAGTTTGCTCTTGAGGTATTTGGCAACCAGTGTGGTGTTTCAGACGTTGATTAATGATGTGCAACAGAATTTTACTTGCGTGTAAGATTAATGAAATTGTTCGGTAATTTTCACATTTCTTCGTATTTCGTTTTTTATGTATTGGAATGAAGATTGACTCTGACTAGTCCTGTGGCCATTTTATCCAGAGTTTATTACATATTTTGGATAGAAGCTTTGTGCTCTTCTTTCTCCAGTTCTTTTAATAATTCAGCAGAAATACCGTCATTACCGGGAGATTAGTTATTTTTAATCTCGTTTATCGTAATTTATGATTCTCATTCATATTGCTCTAGTTCTATTCTAGTAGAGTCAATTTCATCTCTGTATAAGTTTTCGCAATAATCCTTCCATCATTCCATATTTTTTTTCAATTCTGTGATTCTCCTTTTCCATTTTCAATGACAAATGATTTTTTTTATAATCTCTAAAGAGCAATCTTACTTTTCTGTTTGTTTTTTTTATTATATTCAGTTTTTAATGTACATGATTCTGCATATATTTATCAATTATTATTATTTTGTTCGTATTACCCTAATCGTGGCATAATAATATAACGATAACGATGACATTATAACATATTATATATTTATATTACGCATTTCCGCCGAGATATTTATTGCAATAAAAAAAATATTTACGTGGTATCTGAAATTCGCGTCTGTTCACACAGTGAAACATTTTTTTTTCATCCACCATACGTAACAATAACATTGATGAAATCGTAAATCATACGCTCGGTTTACCTAACCATGGCTAATTGCGAAATTCATAATTAGCATTTCATAAAAACGGCCCGAGATAAAGAAGTGCAGTTGCAGTCTAATGTATGCGTTAGGAAATCTTTTGCTCCGCGGTACGGTTCGGCTGGCACATATTATTGAACGCACCGCCGCGATTTGCATGCTAATAACACCACTGTGCTTTTAAAACGGGGAATCCATTAAAAATTTGCTCATATGAATATCGCCGCCATAAACACTATTAATTTTTTCCACAGCTCGTGTCGAATTTTGAGGTTATTGATACGGACGCGGAAGCGCCGCGGTATAAAAATCGCCGGTCCTGGTATTTTTTAAGCATGCCTTTTATTTATGATGCATCGTGACCATCGCACTAATGGTCAAAGTTCAAAATGGCAACGTTAGATTTTTTGAATGGCGTAGTTTCGGATTTTCGCACGGCGGCGCTGGTGTCACCCGATCCTAAGATATCGGTCATGACCTGTTAATTTATTAACTACTATATTATTTTTATTAAATTAAATTCATTGAATGGTTTTAAGAGAAAATAAATATCCTATCTTCTCTAATGAACAAATATTTCAAATTAATTATGACAACAATTTCAGTAGTGATGTGAAATGAAAATCAAAGGATTTAAGAATAGGCAAATAAATAGAGTACCACAAAACGTTTTAAGAAAGTCTTAATATTTTTTCCAACAATGGAGATTCTAATCGAAGGCTCATCATGATCATTAAGATCATATGGCCAGATTGTGCGGCGCACACGGGCCTCTTCCAGGTAGTCTTCACAAATCGCATTTTTGTAGTGGTTTGATATACTCCTTCTATGATAGTTAGCCTCCCATATTTAAATAGATTGGTGTTTTTTCCCATTTTTCTCAAAGTCTCAGAAGCGTAACTACGACTAGTCTTCCAAAAGAAAATCTTTCTTCAAGTTCGGCGGTGCAAAAGCTTCTACCAACCTAATTCTGATCCTATCCTTCAACGGTTATGAACACCAATAATTTTCCCAGACTATTATCTCCTCTTCGCGTTACATGTCAGAAGAACGTGGAGTCGTTCCGTTTTTTTTTAAACTCAACATTTGTCTAAGACACATCTTGGAGTTATCAACTCTTCATTTATCTCCGTTTTTAAAGTCGCGCCTTTCAAATACGACAAAAGATTAGCGATATTATTATAAAACCAACTATTCTCTTAAAACTGATTGATTTTATTTACGTTTCTGCAACGAACTGCTGTTAAAAATCTCTGAAAAATCTAAACCCTAGATTGTTTTTATCATTAGATTAGTGTCAGGGGCGCGCCGTTCATATGGCAAGATTGTGCGGCGCACACCGGCACCAGATATAGTCGACGCACTACTGATTAGGATATTTAAAGGATATGTACAATCCCCCTGGTTGGATAACAAAGGTTGTTTAATAATAATTAATCCATTTAGATCAGAATTTTTGAAAAGGATGAATGAACTTTTCCATTTTTTCCTGAATTATATCTCCAGAATCACGAAACAATGGAACGTGAATGTTTATAATGCATAGTCTATGTTATAACTTCATTGAAACCTAATACAATGCACAATTTAAATCTATAATTTTTGCCAAGAACCATTTACTGAGTCATTTATTTATTTAATTTAAAACATGCTTATGCCTCATTCTTTGGATGCAGCATGAGATCATTTTCAAATACGTGTACCGAATCAACGATACAAATTAAAACGTGTATATATTTTTCCTCAAGATGAACCACCGTGTACGATTCAAATTCCATATACAGTTGAGCGATCTATCAAAATCATAAACGCGTTAATGGATTACGTTGATTTGTATCTGACACGAAAATGATTTGTTCATTGTGTTAATGCATCATTACAAAACCCTTAAGATTTTTTTATTTAGATATTTCATATTGGCAAGCTGTCGTTATGCTTTATAAATACAAGTCTAGCGTCATCGAACAATTACATCATTCGTCCAACGCGTATTTGTTTGATGATCTTATACGTTTTCAGATTTCACATCGTATTAGTGTAAAATCAGGTCATACTGTTTTGTAAAATGATAACTGTTAAAAAGTTCTGCGGCGATGAAAATCACGCGAATAACTAATACGAATCCATTTATTTTTATGTGGAAAATTAGGCGATATTCCGTACATTTTTAAGTATGACCACTTATGTGAATCGTACACCATAAACAATTTTTCTTAATGAAGGTACCGTTATGCATATCATTTATTAGTGGGTGTTATTTTGACTTTGCATCTCATTAAAGCACAGCCCGAACGCTTGAGAAACATCCTGTATTAATAATTAATAAAAATAATGATGTTTTTTCTTTGATTAGTTCATGATAAGATAATAAGTTTGACCCCATCAGATGAACTATAAGGTATTTTTTTTAAATTTAGTGTTTACCTCTTCAATATTATTTTAATATATATAAATAAAAATAGATATCAGAGGGCCAATTCTGACGAATATGGAGGATGATGCGTAATAGCAGAATTATTTTTGATCAAAATTGTATGAATAAGCAGTAAAATCTTAGCTGTTGCAATTACCATAAGCTTTCTAAACCAAAATGTCACAGATCTTCTGGGTAGTACTCCTTATTGACCATACGAGCTGGTGACAAGAACTTATTGTTCACTATACCGTTCAAATCTAACGATTTTTCTTTGGTCTTGGCTCTTCGAGAATTTTCGGTTTCGACGTCTTATCCGTGCATCAATGTATCACTAGGTGAGCGCCGTCCATATGGCCAGATTGTGCGGCGCACACAGATTATAAATAATTTAGCAGTATTCCCTAAATTGAATGGATAAATGAATAACGTCAGCTATGCCACTTGTCGAGTGTTGTCGCGTGTCAGAATCAGACGTGGCGGCGATAGCGGTTGGGCACAATCATAGTTTCGTGGATTCTACGGAGCTATGAGGAGCCAGGCCGCTATCCAGGCCAATTCAGTGACGTGTGTGCTGCTGGAGGTGCCCGTAGCACCCGATCAGACCGTAAATTAAATACGAATTGGCCCTAACCTTGTCTGATTATTATTGTTACAATCCACACGCTACAGCTCGGTTCCTGGTTTCCATTGGCGACTCCTTCTCTGACTTAGAGCCTGAAGAGCTGTAACCTGGACGGTTGTCCAGGTTATCTTGGCTCTCAACTGGACAACTGGAGGTGCCTCCAGGTGGCAAAGACCCGCCTCAGGATTGATATGCCACTTAAATAAAATAAATAATTAAAAATATGCCATGTTTTTCATGTGGCTACCCTGACAGTAATATTTCAAACCATATGCACTCAATACCTTAAGACAGGGGTCGGCAAACTTATTAGCCAAAGAGCCAACTATGTACATTACAACGATTAAAATCGTATTTCAACCCATTAATTTAGCAAACCTTTATTATAATTTTAGCACTTCATTAAATTACGGGTACACCGAATAAAACTTGATTTCGTGCTTAGGTTAGGTTAGGTTAGGTTAGGTTAGGTTATGTTAAAAATGTTATTCTTTGAATTATTGTATAATTAAAGAATCCATAGATTTAAATTATGAAAATGACTGACAAACACTTACTTTGAAAAATGTACTTGCATCTCCTTCGAAAGTTTAAGTAAGTCAGGTTTTTATGTTGTTATTCTTAAGTTTAAGCACGATTCCAGGTTCTCATCAATAATACGACTTCTCAGCTTACTCTTTATAATGTTCATGTTTGAACATGATTGTTCGCATGTATATGTAAAACCGAAAAGAGAAAGAACAGCAAACGCGAGTTTTTTTAACTGATCATAAAAGTCAGGAATATTATTCCAGGCATTGATGGACATGTCTTCCTTCTCCAGGTCTATCAAAGCAGACCACTTGTGTTGTGAACATAGCAACAAACCCCTTTCTTAAGCCGGTCATACTCTTGGCCCCGTCTGCTTGCCCTTGGATATTTGTGCCAGAGCCGCACTTAAGGGGCCAAAGAGCTGCATGCGGCTCCGGAGCCGCACTTTGCCGACCCCTGCCTTAAGGCAAAACGATGCAAGGCATTGGGGCCCTCGGCATACAGCTCTACAAGGCTCCTCGGTCTTCGGGGGCCTCCGAATTTTTCTAGAAATAATAAATATTTTTAACATCGAGATCGCTAATATCTATCATCGAAGAGCTAATATAAAAATACAAAAAAATTAAGAAGCAATAAAAATTAATAAATGGTTAATTTTGTTTTTCGTCTTTTTACATAAATTGTTGTGAAATTAATTACGTACAAAATATTGCAAATTGAGTAAAAAACGTACACGTAGAATGCACATTATATTGCAAAAAAATTGAATGTGGGGCCTCAAAACCGAATCGAACCTGGGGCCTCACAAGTACTAAATCCGCCACCACGATTTTTTTTGTATCAAAGGTACAAATATTTGAATTTCATGCAAGGAACAGCTGAAATGCGATTGCCAATTTGCAAAATTGCATCCTAAGTTGGATGAACTTAAAAAAAACCACGAACAATGACGTCGGATATTTCAATCATGATTTGATTGTACGAAAATGGTAAAAATATCATTACCGGAACCTTTATGGCGCTTTATTAGACATGTATGAATCAAAATTAAATTTTCATGCGGTGTGTAATTATGTGTAATATATTTTTTCTCACGGATATCTCACCACACAAACCGAATGCAAATCCATACGGGGATTTTTTTCCGACGCATTCTTCAATTAAAAATATTTATATACACCGCGATGATTGGTTATGTAATCGATTTTTCTAATCGGTGAATAAATAGTTGTAGTCATAAATTCCCTGTCTGATTTATAAACGAATTTCGATTTGAAAACCGGAAACGTAGCGGCCGTTATTCTCGCGAAAGGAAATCCTCGTATGGAAAACGGTCAATGGTACGAAGACCTGATCCTTTTCCGTGACAATCCGGCGTCAATGCACCGTCGTATCGGTACTTCTTATTCGTGTAAACCTTAACGGTCTGATTGCGAATTTGTTTATCGTGGTAACGACACTATTATTAACATTTATGCACATGTGATCATGTTCGGTTAATTACAAACATGCCGTAATGCCGAGATAATTACAAAGAAATTATTTTATTCAGAGTTGCATCACGAAACGACCGATTTCGTTAATACATTATTCTTAATGAGTGTAAGGATTTGCGGATTGCTAAACCGCCAGGTGAAAATCGACGATAGAAAGTCGATAAATGTGTATTATTTTCCCCGATTTGTCTTCATTTGGCATCGTCGAGCCACACCGCAACAGTCGTGTCCTCTGCAAATCATCGGAAGCCGGATTGAGAGATTATCCGCCACGGTGAGTAGAAACAATTTAAATAATTGTTTGTAAAACGCGTGTAATCGATGGATGTAACTGCCGCCGTAATAGAGTGTTTGATTTAAATCTATTATGATATAACCGCGGCTTTTTGTGTTTTTGTGAAAGTGTTGAGCACACAATCGTTGTTGTCTCGGCTATATGAGATTAACAAACGTGTGAAATTTTTTGATATTAATTGAATAGTAATGAAGCAAAAATTAAGAGCGACAATTGCCCTACTTTTGAGCCAATTCCGTTTGCTGCATAGTTTTTTTTTTTTTTGTAAATTGAATTGTTCTTTTAATAACATGGCGATTGTGCTATAAAGAAAATTATAATGTTCCGAATCGGATATAATGCGAATTTCCCATAACATGATTTTATTTAAACAACGATTGCAATCTGAAATGATTAAACACGTGATTTTGACATTTAAATTTTCGACAATGAAACGAAAACCATTATTTTTTATTAACAAAGCTTTTAACTTAGCATCTATATACTTAATTTTATCGTTCAAAATGTTATTGTCGAAGCTTATGTAGTAATTATCATATTAAAAGAGTAAATTTTCAGTCAAAAAGACAATTTGACAATAATCTATCTCGGTCCATATGGCTAGATTGTGCGGCGCACACAGGCGCCGCACAATCTGGCCTTAAGTGTTAAGCACAAATTAGCCGTAAAAACCCTAAATAATCTTGGAAACATGAAAAATCACCTCCTTACATACATATTTTCATAGGGAAAATGTCAAATAAATAAAGAGTCTGTGATAATGTGTATGAAATAATAAAACAAATAGTTGATAAAATAAATATGGATTAGTTTTTGGTTCTCCTAATACGAGATTTGATCAAAAAGCACATTTTCGAAGTAACTCTCGATTGCAATTTTTAGTATGGCCTTTGGGTCTTTCAATGATTCTCGTTAGTTTAAGCGAAACATCGTTCTTTTTACATTTTATTTATCTTCATGCAGTAGTACTTCACCGACAGTAACCCACAGTATTTTTTCTGGCGCCTGTGTCCGCAGTACACTTCCTTTGATCACCTTAAAAAAACAACGGAAATGGACGCCGTAATTTGACCACAAAAAGAAAACCTCTCGAATAACCGAAAGACAGTATATTTCTTCTGTCTCAGCTCTTCCAGGCCCGAATCTGGAGAGAAACAACTTCTTAGAATCTCCATCACCATCTCGGGCTAGGCTGATTCGGCTTCTTAGCCACCCAAAGGCAAATGCTGGGATAATACCATCAACTGTTTACCTTAATCCTTTTTTCTTCAGATGATATTAATTCATGTTAATAAATTATTATTTTATATTTTGATGTTTTTCCCTTTTGTTTCTCGGCGCCTGTGTGCGCCGCACAATCTGGCCATATGGACAACGCGCGTCTGTCTTCATATATAGTCAGAAATAACATAAAGTCAGGTCCGAAGAATGCGGAGTTTGATCTACCATAACCGTGTTGTTTTTGCCCAAAAAAATCCATTTTATTCCCAATAAAAACACGTAAAATCTTTTCAACGTCTAATCATAAAGTTAGCAACCATTATATTAAGGAAAAGTATACTATCACAGTAATTAGAATAGTAATAATAGGACTTATAACCTTGTAACATGCTGTTATAAATTTCGCGCCAATTTATTTATTATAAAATACGTAACACATGCATTTATATTTATTATGAAATATGTGTAATTCAGTCACTAGTAAATAATACATTGTATTTACTACACCGGAAGTGATACACCTGCCTAATTCTATTGACTTCCGGAGAGTTTGTTCGGTGTCTCAAGAGCTGGAGTTCAATTTTTTTATTTAAATCCAACGAAAATATTCCATGGACATTCTTTCACTTAGATTTTTTTCATATATTATCCTTGCTTATTACTATAACGGTTTATTGAACAATTTCCATCGTGTAGTAATTTAAGGGTACATGAAAATAAAACAACATTTTGTTCGATTAACATTGCTAGCTTATAAAATAAATATAGGGATCGTCCACGAACTTGATCTAACGGTATAAAAGATCTATTTTACATGCAGGATAATTGGAAACAGTTTAAATTTATGGATCATAAATATAGGTTAATATTAAAATTGTGCGTTTATGTAGAATAAAACTTAAAAAAACATATTATGATGTTGTAAAAATGTTAATTTTGAAATATCCATGTCGTGATTGTATTGTCTCTCTGTTTACATATTTGCAAACGTCTGTAGATATTGCTAATTGCTTAGTTACCAAAGAGAAATTTTCTGCCGGAAGGCATTCCGTTTTGACATAAGTGCATTACATACGATATCCTGTCCATATACTAACTGTTTTGCGAAATATTTCGCATATTCATTATCATAAATAATGCCAACGAACGGCGCTTTGTCAAAAATCCAGATCATTCGTCATTTTTATTACAATTTACGCTAACAAATGATGTCGCGATTTTTTTTGTTAAATAAAAATCAGACCGATATATTCGTGATTCGTAGTAGTTTGTCGAAAATCTTAATGATGATGATGATATGCGCATACGCCATATGTTTATAACAACAACAAAAAAATATCGCATTGTTTCTTTTACAGAATCTCAGTTACATAACAACATTATACCATATGACGTTGTAATTCTAATTAAATTATACAACATTCAAAAAATTGCCATTCGTGTAACATTTTATTGGACGACGGAATTTTTATTGTGCCAGAACGTGTTCCGCGGAACGCAAAAAGTGTCATTATTACCACGTGTGTTCGCTTAACACAATTCTTCGAAAAGACATACATTATTATCACTGAATTATTGCCGTGATTTTTGTAAATTTTGAGTCATTCCTCAAAAACATGGGTAGATGAACTCGTTCACGCTTTCACTGATAACATGCATGAAAAATTGCATTATTGTCAAGTCTTTCAAATCACACAATGCAAACGAACAGTGATGCTAAAATTCTAATGAAAATTTTCACGGCCAGAATGCATGTTTGAAACGCGCGAATAATGTGACGGAAATGACCGATGAAAATCATTTTTAAAATTAAAACGATTGTCTTATAACATTAAATTGATATTAATCTTCAATGATATTCGATGCGAGATGGACTACACAAAAGTTGTTATGGCCAAATCAATCTCTGCGATGATTGGCGCATAGAATTCAAAATGGCGTCATCCGAATTCATTTGTTTTCAATAACATTTTGACGTTTGTGTGTTTACACAATGCATACTTCTTTTTCGGTCGGCACCCTCATGTCTGAGGATCGTGATCATTCTCGTTCAGGATTCTCTGCATTCTGCATCCCGCACATACATACTATTAAAGATTAATTATATCTAAAATGTATGTTAAGCTTTATTGGTATGTAGCTAATTACTTAAATTGTAATATTAAAGACTATTCAAATCGCACGTTGTTTATGAATAGATGCATATTGCGATCATAACGCCACGAAACATGTCCATTGAATAATTCTATTAATATATATGATATTATGATACAAAATAATTAAAATAACAAATATTTACTTTCTTTACTTCAGCGGGTAATTGTTTAAATTATAATAAATTCAACGGGAAAGTCATATGCTTAGCTTATCCGATGAATCAATCTGAAAGTCAAATTGCATAACGCCTGTTTTTTGTTGATTTATATGCTGAAATATATCGCGTTGATTTAAAAATAATTAACCTTGATCTGCGATTATTTCCTAAGATTGTATTGATTAATTTGTAGGTGTGCAATGATGTACCTACACTAATGCTTTGCCAATTTCAGTCGCCCACTTGTCACAAAAAAAATAAATTGAGCAACAACGGATGTGTATGTTGCGTTAAATTCTGTATTAATATTTTCGATGGGAAACAATGATTGGAAAAAAAAACTTTAACCTTTATAATGATGCATTAGAATTAGAATATTATTTTCGTGCGTGCCATATCTGTGGGTCACGTTTTCAACACTGAATCAAATATTATAATCGTTTTTATTATTCTCAATACATTCACTTTTTATTATAGAGCCGAATTTGTTTTCATGGCGATATAAAATAATTGCAAATATTTTTTTTATCTCTCCGCAATATGAACTGTTTAGATTTGGACAATTTTAATATTCGCTATATTTTAATCGTTCGTTTTACACGCTGTTTAAGCTAACGAAATATCAATTATGAAACTGCCAGTATGAGAAACTGAATTATTGCAAAAAAGTGCCACAATGGCCGTGCAACAAACACTCTTGAAAGAACTCTTGACAGAAGAGAAATTGATAAGCAGAGTACCAAAAGTGTGCCAAGCCATGAGTGCTTAGCACTTGTGGGAATTAGCGCGATTATGACTGTGTGCAATTCACCATTGATATTTGATACCCATTATGTGATTTTATTTAGTGTAATGGCTAATTACGCTAATGACATACTCTATATAATGTTTACGTGTTTAATATCGATTTATGTAATTTATTAACGCGAGATTTTAAATTGAAATAATATTATGTGAGATGGACACTACAAAAGTTGTTATGGCCCAGTCGGATTCAAATTTCGCGGATCGTCGGCCATATTGTATCAAATGCAAGATGGCGTCGATTTAAATAAATGAATCATTATTTGTATTGTTTTGTTTACAAACCGCAGTTATTACATTTGAAATTTAGATAGAAAAGTTTAGTTTAAGTGATAGTAAAGTATAAAAATACGTTGGTGGTATTTTAAAGGCCATTTTGTGATGATAAACATTAAGCGTTGCTTAATTTCTCATTATTGAATAATTGTGTTATTTTAAAGCAAGTTCCATGTGCGGCAATTGTTTCTTCACCATGTCATCGCTTACCGAAATTATTCGCAAAAAAATTATTATATTAATTGCGTATTGTTGCGACACGCTTCTTTCATTGTTTATATAAATATTTAATGTGTATTTTTTTCTTGTTGCAGAACCGCAAGATGTTGATAAGGGAAATGGCGACCGCCAAGGTCGCCATTCTTCTGCTAGGACTATTACAAATATCGCATTGCCAGGTAAGCTTTTTTGGACAAATTTTCAGCTGTCGTTCACCTGCTTCCATATGCGTGTTCAACCGAAACTGATCCGTATTGTTTCGCATTTGCAGCACACAAAAGAGAATGTTAATAACCTTGCCGCGGCCAAGAGAGCCTCGGAACTCGATTGTGACTTGACAAATTCTAGAATCGATTAGTCACCATAAATAAGTCGGTTCACAAGAGATACCGTGGCAGAATTGTCGTGATTCAATGTCTATCACACTTTCGACACAATGCTCCGGAGTGTCTGAAAAAATACATTTCCATGTGTGCATCGAATTTTCTAATTTTTCTCCACTCGCAACAAAGATCCCGCAATTATGTTGATTGTGAATTATCTAAAGAAAATCTGAAAGTTTTCTGATGTGAAAAATTAAATGAAAATCGCTTCCGCGATTATAATAACCGTTTCCATTTTTACTTTCATCCAATAAAAAGATCATCAATGCCGATCGCACAGATGACAATTTTTTAATTTCATTAAACGCTCATTTAACTATCAAATTATATTTAAATATTTTCAGAATCTCCTGGGAAAAATGGGGAGTACCAAAATAATATGAATTATTTTTTCAATGAATTAAGAATAACTCTGTATTTTTTTCGATCCTCTTAGTGTTTAATCATCAATTCTCTACCGAGAATCTGATTTCATAAGAGTCTTCGTCAGTATTATGTCAAATTTTCAGGATCGTCCTGATTTTTTCCCCCTAATTTAAATCTTCAGAACCAAAACTTCTATCTTTTTACTTTTAAAATTGTTCTTTAAATTTTGACAATGGTTTTTATTGCGTTGGGGCGTTCCAACCTAGAAAAAAGCATTGTTTGACGCATTCTTTCAATGTTTCAGGCTTAAATATTTCTTCGTCAATGATAAAACCTAATTTATGATATAAAAATAGAGCCAAGGATTAACACTAGAGAAAAAATACAATAATGTTTATCTCTATCGTGTCCAGACAATAAAATTGACCTCAAATGAGATACATATATAATGGTTTTTATTTCCGTAAAAACACATTGCTAAAAACAGTGGCGGATTTAGCACTTGATAGGCCCCAGATGCAATTCAATTTTGAGGCCCCCCCCCTTCAATTTATTTTTATTGTCACTATACCCTATAATGAGCTAACGTTTTACACAATTAGTAATGTTTTGGATACATACTTAATTTTATAACGAAATCACATTTTTACGCGGTTTTTCTAAATTGGGTGTATGGAAAAACAAAATTAAGATTTTAATTTTTATTGCTTCTTTTTTTATTAGCTTCTCGATGATCAATATTAGTGATCCCGATATTACAAATATTTAATATTTTGAGAAAAATTCTGGGGCCTCACAAGGCCTTTACAAGACTGTAAACAGAGGCCCCACGAAAAAATAAATTAATAATAAAAAAATCGTTTTGAGAGATGAACTTCGTATCCATTTTCAGCATATCTTATCTTTCCGATGTTCAATAAAAACATTGTGGCAATCAATAACTTTCAGATTAAATATTCTTCAGTACTGATATTGATCAGCATCATGTCATTTTGCGTTCCTGTTTCTGACATACTACCTTGACGGCCTTTTCAGTCGTTTTTTCCTAAGTTTTCCTCGTTTTTTAGTAATAATATTAAACACAAAACGTGTTTTCTTCGTTTAGAATATACTATTCGATTATTCGATGTATTAGCACATTAATTGCGGATTACGCACATACCGCGAATAGATCAATATTAGAGAACCGAGTCCTACATAACATTCTACGCATATTTTTGCATAAAATACCGGTATGAAAATATTTGCGAAAAACGGTCACCTACGAATATTATGCAAATATTCAATATATTTTTTTTTTAGTCACATACATTATCTAATAACACGAACATCATATGTTAATGATATCTGAATGGGTATTCTTAAAATCTGCAGAAAAAAAAATCTGAATCATTTATAGTTGGACTGGATCCGTTACTCGGCTCACTTAAAACTTAACAGCTCCACTAGCATTCTATCGTGGATTAATTATAGCAAACGTCGATTGGTATAGTAATGCCTGTTAACAGTAAGACGATAATCATTGGCAAGAATTTCCCGTTTCGCTCATTATAAAAGTCGCTCGCTCGCAGAGGCCAAGGCTGTTCGGTGTTATCAATCAAAATTCGCCGAAAAAAACCAACACGTCTATAAATCATCCCAAATTATTGTATAGGTCAATAAATCAATCTCGATCGATGTGCATGTTTGAATTTTTCTTTGGCTACTTCTCGTTATTAATTGATTTGTTTTATGTTTCAGGATAACCTCTTCTCGTGTCCGAATGGTGAGTACATTTTTTTTAACACTTCCTCGTTCGCATTTGACCCATAAAATTCAGTGAAAATTGTCAGGGCGACCACAATGACGCAATTCTTGTGAATCACTTGCGAGCAACGTCCGTTCTCGTTATGTATCAACCGTTATATGAAATATTGGCAACTGAATTTCTATTTGCACTATACTTATGGAACTTGTAAGGTACTCGTATTAAAATTACAGTTGTGCTCGGGTATTCCTGACATATCATTACGGCAAATAGTTTACAGGAAAACCGTTTATTTTGTCCTGAAAAAGAATTGTATTCAACGAAATTGGTCAATTATTTTCGATATGTATAAGATTTGATCTTATTTATTTATTATTTATAATAAATAAAATAAATAAATTCTAAAAGCCTTCACAGTACCTCTGGAATGTAATGGTGTATAAATTCTTCAGCGATTCTTTCATAATCTCTGCAATGTAGACAGTAGCGCCTGTGTACAAAACTTTTTATTAGCTGTACTCCTTTTATATTAAAAAAAAATCCCTCTTGGGGCCCCTAATTATTTGGCGCCTGTGTGCGCCGCACAATTTAGCCATATGGACGTCGTTCTTTAATGTTTTGCCGTATCTTCATGAATCAGTAGATGTCGCAGTGGGTCACGCCCGTCGAATACAGAGGCTGAAGCATTCTATTAGTATTATTTTTGGATTAAAACGAACATGTTAAAAGAACTCATGAGCAGATCCTTCATATTCGATCGAATGCAGCAATTGCTAAGAATTATTTCTCCACAAATTCGAGATATTTCTTCGAATTACTTCAAGAAAAACATTACAACGGCGTGGTACTTCCAGGGAGTAATCCTTATTGACTATACGACTTGATTTCAAAAACATACAGTACAGTTGCCGATGAAGTCTTAGAAAACTATGACTAAAAACTTTACATTCGATTTATCTTGCCAGTCTTCGGTGGCGGATTTCCCCATAGGCGCATGAGGGGTACGCCAAAAATTCCTCGGGGGCCTCATATTGATTTAATTTTTATTAAAACCAAAACTGTTTTGCAAACCATGAGCCATGGATTACGGAAAAACGATGCAACGCATCTAGGCCCCTAGACATATAGCTCTTCAGGGGCCTCCAATCCTCAGGGGCCCCCGAATTTTTCTAAAAATAACAAATACAATCGTTTTAAATAAATTGCTTTTGTATCCAAAACATAGGGTGTGGTGTAGGGTTTAGGGTTGATGAAATCTAAGAAAACTATGAGTAAAAACTTTACCTTCGATAAAACTTGACAGTCATCAGTGGCGGATTTCCCCATAGGCGCATGAGGAGTGCGTCTGGGGCCCCATAAATTCAGGGGGCCTCAAAATTGTTTAATTTATAATTTATCAGTATTTCCTGACCGTATATTTTGGACTGTATGCAATGACTGTTTCGCAAACCGTGATCCATGAATTAAGGAAAAACGATGCGATGCGACCCTCATTTTCCCCCGAATTTTTCTATAAATAATAAATACAATCGTCTTAAATAAATTTATGTGAAATTAATTTTGTATTCAAAACATAGGGTGTGATGTAGAGTGTAGGGGTGGTGAACATATTTAGAGGGGGGGGGGGGGCTCAAGATTGATTTGCGCCTAGGGCCTCTCAAGTGCTAAATCCGACACTGATCTTAGTTAAGACTACACTGACGTTTCATCACCAGTTGAACAGTTTTGGATTGTCGTTGACTTCATTCAACAACTTCTAAGGAATGTCCATTGCATTGCTTTTGGTAAACAAAAAATCTGCCATACGTCTCATGACTAAAACATCGATCATGAGCAAAATAACAGGCAAACATCATCGATAACCTCTCTGATTTTCTGAGCATTTTTCTTAATTTTTAATCGATTGTTGATGTGATGCGGCATCCAACGTGCTCGTTCTTCTACGACAACGTCTTCACGCTTGATTTATTCATGAAAGAGTAACGAAAAACATCAATTTTTGTTTTATTATATATTTAAAGCAATATTATTTGCAAATTCTTTGTTACATTCTTTCCACAAAAAAAAAATAGGACAATCACACCGAAACACGTGAAACTTTTTTGACAGTCCATAATAATGTACCGTCTAATACAGCTGTCAATGTCAATATTCGTCAGGGATACAAATAAAATACTTACACAGTGCGTGAAATTCGAAAATTCCGCACATTTTTTTGTTTAATATCGAACCTTGTATTGTGTTTATCGGCAATCATTTTTTTTCGTATTTATCAAGTTCATAGCTATTTTACAAATTGGCCATTTTCGATTTCTACTTAGTGAAATCTTTTATGTGGCGATCGTAACCCGTTTTTTTTTTGTCGTATACGATTTATTTCCACTTGCCCAGTAGTAGGAAACTTTCAAATTCCGTAATTATCCGATGAACAACGATAGGAAATGGTACTAAATTTTCTATGCAATAAATCGATAACCAGTTTTGGTTTTGCCCATAGGGCATCAATCGCAAAACGTCGTGTTTGCATAATCGCTGTGCGATTTTTATAATAAACGCGTTGATAAATAACCAGAAATTTGGCATGGCGCTAATAATGAAATCACGAATGGTATCACGTAACGTATCCGCGTCCTCAATGAGCTTATAAATTTGAAATAATATATTATTTCATGAAAAGAACTAATTTTCGTTGATATGTAATTTCAGTGGTTCGCAATGTGTGTCAGATTGTACGTTTTGTTTCAAAGTTGTGACTCCCCCTCGCTCCTCTTCAATATCTTGAATGTATTATTATTTATTAATCAAGCTCTGTCGATGTTGCGTCATTATTTGATGGTTTTACAGTTATAATATAATGAATGGCGCGAATATAGGTCAGTACGTATATGTAAAATGTTCCATGGAGGAATGCAACGTATTGGACCCAGCGTGGCATTCTTGCACACCGACGAAAGGAGTGCGTTGTCCACATTCCGCTGCTCAGGCTGACCTTGCCGACAACCACACGGACAACTCCTTCTCAAAATATATATATATATAATAAATACAACCGGAGATTTTCATCTCGGAGTGTATTTCTGCCGATTTCGTAACCGTCGATTTTTATCATTCGCTGCCGATCTGTCTGCGTTTTCGAATATGATATACGGAGCCCCGAGCGCCACAATCGAGGCGTTGCGTTTAATTAATCAAAAGTACACCTGTGCGATCCGAGTCTTTCGGCATTCTCTAGCGGAATCTCTGGAGCCGATCGTTTATGGTGCTTTTTTCTGTTCTCGAAATTTTGTTAGACTTAATTGATTGCCGGCTAATGAACGGCTATTAAAATTTTTAAAATCGACGCGAACGCTCGATACGAGTGTTATTTATTGAGAACCCAGTGACCCAATTAATCGGTTTTTAAATTGCCATGTAAAATATGCACTCTTACTTTTGAATCGATTAAACGTATGCAAGAGCTTTGATACGTGGCAATGTTACCCCTGCGCGCCGGGGTTACTTTGCCGCGCCTCTTTATATAATATAAAATGGCGGCGGCGCCATCTTGTCAAATTGCGCGACGTATTGAATCGATTATTATGATCGTAAAATCACATAGTGACAAAATTACATTGTATGATGTTTCTGATATGACTATAAAGCAGGGGTGAGAGGAAATAATTAATGCCAAACCTGTCATTAACCTAGCCGTATCAATGGGGGCCTAGGGGTATATTTGGGACTCCTAGTTTTTGTAAATATTATAAATAATCGTTGACTTTATTGTCCGCAATTGCGAAAAAATAAAAACAACAATATTCGCTTCTCAGGCGCGATGTTTTTTTCTCGCTAGCATCCGTAAAGATGTGCCAAGTGCGAGTGAAACGTATATGACACGTGTCACGAGAATTTGGCGGCCGGTATATCGGTAGCGTGTCCTCAGTGTACGACGGGACATCGTCAGGTGCGCGTGTCATTTACGCGTTGTATTGATTAGTTAAAAATTCCAAAATATCGACCAAATTATAAAACGTATCATGAATAACTATTTTTTTTCTTAGAATAATCCATTTTTTAGAGATATTGATGAAGATTTCATGATCACATTTCATGAAATGCTTGAGGTCTATTTTCCTTATAAATATGCCCCAATCGGACGACGCGGTTAGTTTCGAGCCGCCGTGACGGATCGGTTAGATAAACCTTATCCACATATTAATGAGTGTTTTCAGTATTTTTGTACACTATGATTATTTTGTTAATAAAGAGTGTTTGTATTATCATAAGTTTTTTACATGCGGCCCGCACAATATTTTCAAATTTATAGCTGCCCCGTTGTAAAAAAATGGTTGTTCACCCCTGCTATAAGGCATCGTCTATCGTTACTTCTGATATTTAGCAAGGTCGCTCCTTCTTCTGCTCAGACTCCTTGTATACCGTCTAGCCACCTCAGATTTAGTCTTATTTTACTCCGAAAACAGGAAAGCTCGATCATTTTATAACCAATGTCATGGCTTGTAGGTAACATACATATTTTTACGATAATGTAAGTTAACCGCGACTGAGCGAAGATAATACTCGGATAGGTCGGCTAGTCTTCCGACTAAAACTATTAATTCAGGGAATTCTTTATAACACTGCCCATGGAAAATATAAGTGGAAGTGATACTAATATAAATGTAGGCTGACTGTAAGCTAACAGCAAGCTAACAGCGACTGGGCTAAAATAGTACCTGGATAGGTTAATCCTTCGGCGAAAATCTTTGAATTCTGGGACTTCTTATGACACTGGGGGAAATGTAAGTGTGAGTGACTCATTTCCGCGTTTGGATTTCCTGTTATGCCATCCCATCCATCGTAGTCAAATAAATAAATAAATAATGTGATAAATACACCGGAGTTCATCCTCATTGAAGAGAGCTCTAACATGGCTTTATACCACTGCTAAATGCATTCTTGTCGTTGAATACAATACCTTTCATTGCGGCACCCATGACGTTCATGGGTACACAAATCGTGTCCAACATATATCGTCATATACGTTTATTTACGCAATTCTCTCGATCTTTAAAAGAAGTCATTGAAGTTAATTGCTAAATCCGACACATTACCAGGGGTCTAAGCTGATTCCATCAAATCTTGTAATCGAGGGCTTAGCTATATTGACAGTTTCAAAGCTCAGTTTTATTCTTGCATCTTCAAGGATGGCCACAATATTAATTTTAACCACTTATGCAAAGAATTAAATTTATTTATTTTATTCTTTAACGTCAACTTCAACAAATCCGGGATTTCTGAGGGATTTTCAGCAAAAATTGGCTGAAATTCTTGAATATATTCGTCAATTATAACGTCAAAGTCTTCAACCCCTAGCAAATTCCACTATTTAATCTATTTTGATTGTTGTTTACGCGATTAATTTAACATTTTGATACATTTATTATCCATTTCAATGATTTTTTCACATTTGATTACAAATCAGACTGGATTATGATTATTTTAATAATATAAATAAATTATTTTGAATGCCTTAAAAATGCGTCATTTGTATAAGCATCGCTAAGAACTGACGACGCATTTATGCGTCATTCACTATCGATATGTGATATTTTCATTACATTGCTTATTTTTTTATCGTAATATGATAAACTTCTTTAATTTGGAGTTTCCCAGAGCGCCCACGGATCTTGCATGCAGAACTGTTTTTTTGAGCAGATTCCAGTCCGTCCAGTCACAAACCAAGCATAGTAACGAAGCCTTAACTTAATTTTGCATAATACCGTTAATAATGAACGGTTCGCTTCTCGCTCAGCTGGAGAGTCGACTGCCCACGCGACCACCAATAAAATCCGACCCACTATGCGATCGAAGAATCTGACATAGTGACAAGGAACTACCATGCACACGGCCGCGGAAAACAATGGACAGAGATGACCTCCGGATCAATTAGAGCTGAAGTCTTCATGAACCGAAGCCTGATTGGCCATTAGCTTACTTGGCGTCGAAGTAGCGCGCGACCCTATAAAAACCACTGAAGACAATTCGATGCTTTAACCCGTTAAAAACTAAGTGACGAGAGTAAATGCGCAACATTTTCAATAAATCAGTCGTATTTGCTAATTCAAACGATGATAAATATCGGATATTAACCCGAATCTTCCGCCGTCATCAATTGTTTTAACCTGAATCGTAAACACGATTACTCAAGAGCATATAATATCGTAAATTGCGGTTTAGTGGCCGTATATACATGTGTTTAATATGAATATGTATATCATACGAATAAATGAATATGCGATCGCCATAAAACAGGCAACGGTATTCGACTGAAATTTTTCATACGAAATACGTACAATATTACTGTATTGTAATTTTCATACATGACTGACACAAATCGTGTGTACGGTACCGTCCAATTATTATCTTAATCGCTTTATATAGATCATTGATTTTTTTTTATTCTCGTAATTAGCTCTGTTTAGATTGATTCGATCCGTACGATTCGTATTATAAACAGTATAGAACAAATAAATCGCTTCTTCCATTTCCGCCGACACTGAATCATCGCGAAAATTAATCTCACCCTGCTTCGCTGAAACAGTCTCGCCGCTAACTGTGGTTGGATTTGAAGTTTTGCGCAAAAAATACGGTACATAATTAAAAAAATGATGAATTCAACACGTGCGTGTCGATGTTGCGATGAACTTGAGTGCATCGCCGATGATGTCAAGGTACGAAAAATTCATTTTTTTTTCTTCGTCTCGTAATTTAATTGCCATAAACGCAAGAGTTTCTGGTTTCGGTCCGTTACCCGGTCACACAAGTTGATCAATGCACTCTGCATATTCCGATCGTACAAGAACCCGATGATTAGTCGTTGGATTGCAATCGAGTGTCATTACTGGATAGCTATCCCGATGATTGGTTACGGTATATGCTAAACTTCATGCATTATATGATAACTCGCGGTTACTTCTTAAAATATGCGCGAATCTGCTTCCTGAACCTCATCTAACCTTGATCTACGTTAATGAATTTAATTCTAAGCCTATGCAGTAAATGGATTTTAATGTTATATATTTTTTTCGATCGTTTAAATCGCATTGCATCTCTGCAGAATTGTGACAAAATGTCGAATTATTATTTGTAAATATGCGAGAAGAAAATAATGTTGCAAAATTGCGACGTTAACACAGATATTTCATGCAGTGAATCGTAAATTTGCAATAATTCGTTTTATGTGTAAATAAAATTTCATTGAATGCCTCGATATATATCAATTTTATCATTTTTATTTGCTATTTATAATAGAAAAAAAAATCTCAAATTATCGAGTATTTATTTATATAAAGAAATCGTTAAAAACAATCATAAACAATGTTTTATTAACACAATTATGTTAAAAATATTGATATTTATTATACTGATTCATTTTATTAAAACTCTATTGTTTTATAAAGATCAATAAAAACTATCTTAAACCTTTAATCGCCAAGCCAATTTTATGGGTTTTTACCGTACGCCGTATAAACTTCACGGCTAAATATATCGACATTCTAACAATCACATTGTCCTCAAAAGATGTCCCTGCATTAATTTTCATTTAAAAATGTTATATTTATTCATAAATAAATTCGTAGTAGCGTTTGCCGTGGCGCTGGTGGTTTGACGATTTCGCGTGCCTGCACGCCGTGGCGTCTAAACGGTTAATTCGCACTGCGAGAAGCGTTATCGTCGCCAGTGCGAAAAATCGCTTTAGTAATGTCTAAATTCAATATTTAGTTAATTTAATCCACTTAATTATTCCAAGAATGATTTTTTCCATATTTAGAGAATAATATATTTAATGCATAATGTTTAAAAATAAAAAAAATAGAGTTTAAGTTAAAAAAACCTTATTTTAGTAGTGATTGACTTAGTTTTAATCATTAATAACTATTTTCGTATAATTTTTATTACAAAAATGGACAGTTTGATAAATTAATGGCCGATAATTATCAGGGAAATAAATATTAAAATTCTATTCATATTTATAAGGATGAATAAAAACCATCTGCAGTGGTATTGCTCGTCGCCAGAGCGAAAAATCATTTCATTGATGTATAATTTCAATATTTTGTTCATTCAAACTGCGTGATAATTCCAAGTATATTTTTTTCATATTCAAAGAATAATATATTTAAAGCATAGTATATAAAGATCTAAAAAATAGAGTTTACGTTGAAATAAAACGTTATTTCAGTTGTGGTTGACTTAGTTTTATTTATTAATAACTATTTTTGTATAGTTTTTCTTACAAAAATTGTCAGCCTAATAAATTAAGGGGGCGTTTTTTATTGTAATAATGAACATTAAAATTCTATTCTTTTATAAAGATGAATTAAAACCATCTGGATTCGCATTGCAAATAGCGTTTTCGTCGCCAGAGCGAAAAATCATTTCATTGATGTATAATTTTAATATTTTGTTCATTTAAACTGCTTGATTATTCCAAGAATATTTTTTTCATATTCAAAGAATAATATATTTAATACATAATAATTAAAAATCTAAAAAAAATGAGTTCATGTTTAAAAAAAAGTAGACTACTTTAATTTATAAAGATGAATAAAAACTATCTAGAGTCGCGTTGTATGAAGTGTTATCATCGCCATCATCTTAATTATTCCAAGAATAATCAATTTATTGCATATAATATAAATATCGAAAAAATGAAAGTTTAAACTTGAACTAATATAAGATATAATAATTGTTGTTAACTTGGATTTAATGAATTATTTTTGTATGATTTTTCTTACAAAAACGAACAGCCCAATAAGTTAATGGGGCGATAATTATTAAAGAAATGAATAATAAAATTACATTCCTTCATAAAGATTATAAAAACTGAGTTACGTCGTCGGAGCGAAAAATCGTTTTATTGCTGTCGCAATTATTCAATGAAAAAAGCTCCATTTCTTCTGTATTTACTGAATTTATTAACAATTATCTATTATTAAGATAAGATATGGAACTGGAGGATTATTTTTTTTTGCCACGCAAAACAATCCGACCATACAACAACTCGTTCTTCTTAGACGGATTATTATAAATAATTAATATATCCGAGTGTTAAATCAGATAATTATTAACGCATCAACCGCCATGCTCCGCATTTGGGACACGTTGCAGTAAAATAAAGAAACAAGAAAATAATCAGCCATATTCCGACGTTAATGATGGCACTCCATTTTCTTCAACAGCATTGACAATCTCTCGTTGCCGGCATGAGTAAACTGTTGATAAAGTCTCATTTTTTTTACGTCTCAAATATTAATCTAATTTTTTATCCGACGCCCATATAATTAGTTCACATTTTTTACCCACACACACACACACATTGTGATAGTTATAACAATTTTGATCGCCTCACTCTAATGATCGTCTCTTCACGCTCAGTTTTTCTGCAACCGCTGAAGACATGACACGCTCTAATGGTTTTGCATTTTTTCAAACGCTCCCGATACAATAAAACAACGCGTGCATCGCTAAAATACAGAGTTATTTCCATATAAATGACATCATCATGGTCATCATCGTTACGAATGGTAATTTTCATTTGAAGAGGAACTTTCTTCGACATTTCACTTTTTCAAAAACGATTTTTATTTACATACATTGAATATTGCGTAACGCGTTTGCATTACAAATGCGAGCATTCGATGCAGAAAAAAATAAACAGAGTCATCCGGCATCATCGTCGACTTGGTTATCCATCGACACGTCCGATTTTGGTTATCCATATATGCAGAAATTCGGTCAGACGATGACATTCATTCCTCAGCCTAAAATAGCACTGTCGAATATTACAATACAGTTATTTTTTCTGCTATTTGCGGCTGAACAAATCGATGTGATTTGATCGTTGTAATTTTCATGAATATTCAGCAATCGACGGCAACCTTGGATTTGCGCGAAACGAGTTTTTCAACTCGGAATGACATTCCACGCTCGTTTCCTATGCAAATTATTTAAAAAATAAATTCAGGGTATAACCCTGTGTGTTTTTCATAATTAATTATGAGCAGTTCACGGTCTTGGAGACCACCGACCGAGGGTACATCGTCGGGGAAGCAGCTGAACCGCAACATTTGCAGACACACAACGCGGAATTATAAAAAAAAAATTGCAAATCCTATATTACAAACAGTTATAACATATCGTATTACACGTGAGAATGCTCGCGAGATGGATAATTATTCATTGACACGTAAACGGCGTTCATTCATACGCGATTTTTTGGTCAAAATGTCAAACGGTAGTGTGAAGTAATCAACTTAGCAAAGCTTCATTAGGACGGTGAAAAAGATTTACGATTCTTGCATATGTGACTCACGTTTTAGAAAGGCCATGGACCTTATGGGTCATTTATCTGCCGGTAAGAAACAAGATGACCTCTAAAATGTATAAAATTACATTGCACACTGTTTGTATACATGTTTTGTATGAACGATTTATCATTTTAATGGTTCGCTAAAATTTGATTGTCGATTGTTATTATATTTTTTTTTTGTTACAACGAGGTTTGATAAAAAAACATATGCAGAATTTTTTTTTTCTTAAAAAAATCTGTCACATTCAGATAACTCTGAGAAGCATTTCTAGAATGCAATTTTCAATATGGCGTTTATCAACTTCGGCGATTCTGTCTTCACAGATTTATAAGGATGCTTATGATGCAGGAGCATCAGGCCCTAGATCATTCAACCCCAAGACCTTGCTATTTATTTAATATAAAATAGTTTTTTTTCTTTTTTATGAGCTTTAGTTTCAGCTTCACTTGTAGGAAAAGATACATTTCGTATTTCTGTAGTAAGTGTATTGTTTATTTTTTTTAAATCACAACTAATATAATAGTTTTTTTTCTAACTTATTACACAGTGGTGAATATAGAACTAAGGCCTAAAAATTATGAGTGATGTGAGACAGTAATAAAATCAGTCATTATTTATAAAAAATCAGGGGCCTCTGTATGCCTTTCATCATTTTGCTTTGAAGTAGCTATGCGCCTGACTTCATGTATCCTGGTCAGGTAAATAAACTTCAAGAAAAAGTAAAAACTGAACTACAAAAATGGAATTCCGCTAAATGGTTCGAAAAAAAAATCTGAATTATCATCTAAAAACAAAGAAAACGGCCATAATAAATCTCTATGACCAAATCACCCAAGAACAACCCAAAAAGAACTCGCACCCCTTAAATCTAGAAGCAACTTTACCGCCGTTACGCCCTCTGATAAAGATAATGCATTTGCAGAATCTCTTGTAGAACTTTTCTCCCTGACCTCTCACACTAACTCTCATGAACAATTCAAAGAACACATTAAGCAACAGATCACAGAATTTAACGACACAATTTCACACATCGAACTACAAGAACTCATAAACATAATCAAAACACTACACAACCGAAAGCACCGGGCCAGATAACATCCCCTTTAAAGCACTTCCAAATAAAGGCATCCTCTCCATACTAAAAATATGTAATTCTTCTCTCCAACTAAAATATTTTCCCAAACAATAGAAAACGGCCAACGTTTGAGTCCTCCCATAACCCGGTAAACCTCCCAATCTAATATCATGGTCTGCGGAACAGTCAGTGTATATGGCACGCTAGGATTACTGCTAAATTATAATTTATTTTTATTAAGAAAAAAATATTTAAATATCTTCGAGGCCCCTTGAATTTATGAGGCCCCAGTCTCGCCCCTCAAGCGCCACGGAAAATCCGCCATTGCTATTACATACATTATTTTTTAATAGACTTCATCTTTAGACAACCTTAGATATCCTTAGATAACGGACAACTCTTCCCCCATCAATTATATGTCATAGGGGGCTTCTGAAATGTAATTAGCATTAGGCCCCAAAAAGTCACTATCCGCCACTGAATGTTGGCAACGTCAAAACGTCGTAATTCATGTTTTTTTCATCTTCAAGAATAGAAGGAAGTCACAGGGTCAGAAGTCAAATCTGTCGAATACATAGTTTTTTTTTTATTTAAACTTATATATCACGACAATGTCGTTTGTTGACGACATGAGATGCATGTTATAATATTATTTCTCTAAATTAATAGTGGGTTTTAGAAATTCCGCAATGCGTTGAGAACCGGACGCGGAGAACGCATTTTCCTATGTCACATTCCAAGCGCGGTCCGCGTCGGGCGTGATGCTGCGTCCGCGCTTGGAATGGTCTCGGATGTGCAAGGTGCTCGCGGTTGTCTATGGTTGAAAAATAGAATTTCATTTTTTCCACTCGGAGAAAGGCTGTCCATCTACTACCGGTCCGTCAACCATTAATGGTGATACATCTCTTGTTCGACCTCGGTGAGATTCGAATGCAATGAACAACCACGCAATTGTCGATTATAATGGCAAGCCGTTTTCTATTCGCACCAGAAGGTGATAAGGCAATCTGTGCCGCAATCCAAAAGCGTTTCGGTCGATCGGCTCACTGCGAAAACTCCTCTAATTATCGCGAAATAATTTATAATTATGCGTTGGTGTTGTATCGCAAAAAAATTGATCACAGTGGGATTCGGCCGTACGCCAACTAATTGATTATCCGAAGGTCGTGTCTGAAACGCTTTTTTTTTATCCGTGTACACGAAGGACACATAACATTCGCAAGTTCAACGAGCAACCAGTTCTTTAACGCCTTATTATATTACATGCATGTCACTATCCAAGAACTTGTATTATATATCGGATTCCTTATTTTTTCTCATGTCCAAGGCTGGATGAAAAATATTATGTTATGACAACAAAGAACTAATCTTTACATGATAAAAAAAATCATATTGATGTATGCATTCAAACGTTGCAAGGTTATTCATCGCAAAACTGCTAAATGTATGAGATTGGTTTATTATGAATCAAGCGAATGCTTTATCGATGAATCATCGGATGATCACGATCGAAGCTCTAATTTGCATCCTGATTCACGATAAAAATGCATCATTGACTGGTTTTGAACAGCTTTCGTCATCGATTGATCATTTTAGAGAAACGTTTCCAAATATTATCCATTCAGTCTGAAGAATATAACTAAAATAAAGGGAATCAATTAGACTTCAACCATATCTTATTTTTATTCAAGTGCCTTGTTCGTTTTTATACGTAAACGATCCACTAATTCTTGTCTTTTCTAAATAAATTCATCCATTTATGGCCATCTAGAACAATTCTGAACTTCCCAACCCGGTCCATCACCGTTTAACTTCCACTTTTCTATCCATGAAGGTCTGCAAAAGGCAATACTTTATCTCGTTACCATACAAAAGTACAGATTACACCGCAAAGATCTTCTAGAAGAATCGTCAACAATATGAAATGATTTCTAATCCGTTAAATGTATTTACGTTTTTTTTCATCATTCTAATTAATTTGAAGAATCAAAGAACTATTGTAGACTGTGGTGATTCTTATCCCATGCTTCTCCATTTATACATATTTAAAAACGTGTCCATAAATTGATTTTAAAGATTCTTCAGAACTTTTTCGTTTGATTTTTTTAACTTTCTTCAAGCATATTGTAGATCAAGATTCATTTTTCATACGCACCTTCTCGGGTAGTAATACTTTGTTTCTTTTAATTATTTGTGAGACTTATAAGTACTTAATAAGTAGGATCTTCATTCGAAAGGTATCTTCTAAATCAGTGATGTCCAACACGCGGCCCACGGGCCGCATGCGGCCCAGTTCGTTTTTTTGCGGCCCTATTGGAGTTTTCATTCTTCTACAAATATTAATTTCATTTGTAAAAGGGTGAAATAGACTTGCGAAAGGGCTAATTTCATTTGCAAAAAGATTAATTTCATTTACAAAAGGATGAATTTCATTTGCAAAAGGGTAAAATAGACTTGCAAAAACTGAATAAAGAAATGCTTAAATAGGTTTTCAATACGTTTTTTTTTATACGGCCCACCACATACTGGTAATTTTTTATTTGGCTCAACAAACGATTTCTGTTGGACGACACTGTTCTAAATAGTAGTGGGCAGTAGCATGTCTGGCGCCTGTGTGCAGAACTTCAATTATCGCACCTGTAAGTCTGATGTACTTGAAAAGACGAACTACGGACAATCTCTTGTGTGTTATTTAAATTTTAATAAATTATTATTTTATATTTTTAAATTTTTCTCTCTTGGCGCCCCCGATTTTTCGGCGCTTGTGTGCACCGCACAATCTCGCCATATGGACAGCTCACCGCTGCTTCTGAACAGAATCGTTCATAAGTTCGTAATATTTTTATTAATACTCCACTTCCTTAGATTCTCTAGTCATTCACTGTTCAAGATTTAGGTGCTTTTTCCGTGGCGCGCCGATAGTGTCTGGCACATGTGTGCAGAATTTTAATTGTGGTCCTTATGTTCTACAATAAAAAAAACATTTTATGATAAACAATTGGGATGTTTATATTTTATAATTATAATTGGCGCTTCTCAGCGCACCTTATCTTCTGACGCCTGTGTGCGCCGCACAATCTGGCCATATGGACAGCGCGTTCATAATTATCAATTATATATTCTTCTTCTTGATTCCATAGGTCCATATGTTTATTCATCGATTCAAAATATACTCAGAAGTCAAACAATCTTTCCAAATTCTCATTTCTCTTACTAAACACATAAACGAATCTTACCGAGCATATCGTTTGTCAAGAATCGAGCTTTATTCTTTCCCATCAAAGGTATCTAACTTTTCGATCTCATCGTGGCATAGGATTCTTGATCTAAGCGGGTATGATGCAAACTTATTTTTTGTGTATAGATTCTACTAGAATGCCTGTTTTAAATAGGCTATTGAAGTTTCCGCAATCACAAGCTTTACGCAAAATACAGGAGTATTAAATGTATAGTATTTCCCTATAATTTGAAGCTAATTCAGTGTGCACTATTAAAATTAATGTAAAATGTTATAGCAATTTATTTCATAGATATGAAAGCTCTTATTGCCATTTTCCGTTATCGATCGGTTTTCTTTTTAATAAGGAATTTGCGGTGTAACTGAACATTTTCATAACAGTAACATATATTTTTATTAATAACCATTATGCGGTGTAGCGTATGCACTTGTGCATTGTATTACATTGGCACAGTCGTGACGGCCACATCCTTGAACCGCTGAAGATACAACAACTCAGATGTCTGGTGATACGTGAAATTACGAATCGAAACAATCGATAGTGTCGAATGTCCTGTGCGTGCACAGCATACTTATTATCCGGCGAATATGCATGAGATTATGCGTTATTGCATAATTTCGCGAAGTAATAAATGCACGAACACGCCGTACTCCGGTAACAACAATGACCGATTTTTTATTCGCAATTAAGAGACATAGTTTTCAGCGCGCATTGTTCAAACTGCTGCTAATTGTCGGTGGTTTCGTTTGAAATTTGAACATTGTTAAACGGCTCTCGGCCGTTTGTGCAGACGACCACCGGGGGAAATTGCGGCGCTGTCGTGCGTAACCTTAATTCGTAACTTGTCACACTTTTGGCAGCGCGATGGACTCTTTCTTTTTGCGAGCCGCCGCCATTTTCCGGACAGTAAAAGTTGCGATATTGCCGTTGCACTGTTACAATTTCACAATCGGACGATAGAAATTGAAAACGAATTTTCTAAAATCGGAAAAGCTTTGTTTGTTTAAATCGGTGCGATGTCAACAATGAAAGTCGCGTTCTAATGCGTAAATATGCATGTGCGCACATTTGGAAAGTTGCAATTTCTATCTATTATACTTGCATGCATGCTTTTTCAATGTTATTACAAGCTGGACAAAAAGTTCGTGCACTAAATCCGTTTAACGTCGAATTTTCCGAACTCTGCACCTAGTTTTTGTCCAGGTTTCGCATAAGCGGTTAGTCTTTCCATAAGCAGAGACACGCCGTCCATATAGCCAGATTGTGCGGTACACACTGGCGCCATAAATATTAAAATCGACATTAAATACTCACCACAGAACCAGCATTCCCTGGGAAGGAAAATCTCAAACTGATCACCAATAAGCGATAAGCAGATAACGCCTAGAAAAGATGAGAACGAATAAAGGTGACAGAAAAACACGTCCAATGTGAACAATGACCAAGAGAAGGAAGACTCTTCGATCCTCTTCCTTCTTTCTAGGGGACATTATCTTAAGCAGGTCTTTCCGAAGATGAAAAGATTTCTGTTAATAATCACTTGCGACTTGTGACTTGTTGTAAGCAGATAACGCTTAAATAAGAGGAAAGTGAATACCGAGGCAAATTCCCTTAGTGGTAGAAGGTACAGTCCAATGCCAGGAATAGCCAAGAGAAGAAACTCAAAAGTAGAGCCCTCACATCACGTGTGAGACTCATGTTCCTTTGCACTCGATTATCATTCGAATGTCTGGTAAGGCCCATACTCTTAGCGAGTGTCTCGTGGCTGGCAAGATGATGATGATGAGATAACTTAAAAAGTAAGTCTCGGTAGTTCGTCTTTTCAGCACAACAGCACAAGTACATGGGCGATAATTGAAGTTGTTGGCGCCC
This sequence comes from Philopotamus ludificatus, assembly GCA_022495035.1. NCBI lineage: Eukaryota > Metazoa > Arthropoda > Insecta > Trichoptera > Philopotamidae > Philopotamus > Philopotamus ludificatus. The sequence goes on along the minus strand of JAGXCT010036483.1, from coordinate 11,277 downwards.
TACTAACCATAAGTAATGTCGTTTATCAAACATGGCTTAATTTCTCAGGTTAAAATTTGTTTTACCACGTTTATACACATAAGATAAGTCATGCTTTATATTAGAAGTATAAACAAGACAACAGTGCATCAAATGCTATAAAAAAATGTAGAGACATGTAGAAGAACCTACAGTTAAACCCCCACTAACACTAAAATCGATGTTATTTGGAGTCGTGTAATTGGGGGAGTGAAGCCATCCTGGCATGTGTTGAATACACAGACGCTAGCCTACGATTGACTGTATGTGAATGCGACCGTGCAATTGGGGGATTTGCGGCGAATATTTCAACTCAGCGCGTGATTCGGGGTAGTGTAATTGGGGGTTCCACTGTATTGTACAAGTATCAACGATAGTTTTTGCAAAATTTGACAAGACAATCTTAGCTTGAAAGATGCTAGCCACCAGTCCTCATAACGAAAAAAGTTCGAGAAGCTTGTTTGGGAAAAATCAGTTATTCCGAACCTTTCAAAATTTCATTGACGAAAAATAATACAATTCCCATGAGGCACTTAAGACAGTTCTTTAAGACTTTCTCTAATAAGCCGGCTGATTTCTTTAGGAATGATATAAAAAAAGCCATTACAGTGTTGGAAGAATGTTATTGATTAAGATGTGGAATTAATATTTTATAGTTGATTAAATTAATGTCTTATTTTTTTATATCTTCCAAAATCGATATTACTTATAGGATGACCTGATATATTCGGTTAGTACTTCTAGGTCTAGGTCATCTCGCGCTACAGTATCACTAATTTCGCACTGAGTGGATCGAATCAATAATCGTTTCGACTGCTTTCAAGAAGGTTCGGCACGAGGATGACTTACCGAGCGGTGTGCGCACGGTCCATCCTCATTCCCAGCCACCTGACGATGCCGATATCTATCATCGGCATTTGAATGATTACCGAACGATTGTGGGTCATGACTGGCATATCGAATAGTACCGCGAGCGAAATTTCGTTTCTTATCGGCAAAAAGTGATTGACTTGTCTTCAATCGGCTCCACCGTCCTTCTGCCATTGTTTACGATACATCAACCTCATTTTGCATAATGAGCAGAATTCCGGCGGCCGACGATTCTTCTGCGTGGACCGGTCGACGGCGACGCCACCTTCCGCTTCCTTCCGTTGCCGATTTCGTTGTTAATTACTTAATTATACGCGTTTTCAGCACGACGCCGATATATCCGCCGCACACGTAATGGCGTTCGATGGATTCCGTTAATATCGTGAATCTGTGCGAAAGTGAAAGCGCGCGTAAAAATGTGTTTCGATTCCGCGATGGTATTAATCAATTAGCAAGTAAAATGTGGGCAACCTTTTATTTTGATCGTATAAAGAATTTGGCCAGTGATCAATGAGGCTGAAAACACATTCACTTCGTGACTTAAATATATTACAGTCTATTATTATAACAGAAGCCATGTGCCGAGAAGATAAAAAGAGACAATAACTTGATTGATGCTATTATATTTTCAAACTCTATGGATTTTTCTTTTATTTGTGTTTTCCATATAAAATATAGGCGTTCTGAAATGAGGACGTTCGCTCCTTTTGTGCGAGAACAGCGATCTTCAACTTTTTGGCGAAATATATTCGATAACCGTTTTAACATTGAGGACACTTTCCAAGGATTAACGCGTAAAGTAATTTCTTGAGAGTATTTTTTTTTGTATTTAAGTTTGATATGACATGGACTACTCATTTTTTAAGTTCTTTCATCTGAGCAGACGGATGGTGTATAATCAACCCTTCTATAACGAAAAAATCGGGACCACGTTATATAAATTAAAGACAGTCATACAAAATTTGGTAAGAGGGCATATTTTAAATGCCCTTGTTCAATGTCAACGTTATTTTTTATTGTCACCAAACGGCATTGACCCTATTTTTTTATTTTACATGGCAACGTATTACGAAATACGTAATTTGACCTTGATAATTTTCGTTATAGGAGGGACTGTTGAACTTGTTATAAAAAAGCGCAGAATAGAAGAGAGAGCGTTGTAAAAGGATTGACTGTACAAAAAAAAACCTTTTAAAATAGGAGACCGGAAATCCAGTCTATGCCGGAAATGTATTCCACAATACTTTGGCTACAGTTAGAAGCAAATTTAGTGACTTGAAGAACCTTTCTTCTTGAATAATTCTGACACAATCTTTTTTACGCGATTTTTATTTAGCAAATGCTATTAACTGTAACTTAATTTCGGGATTTGTCTTCTTTTCGAGGCCTTTCTTTACCTATTCCCCCTTTTATTTTTATTAAAGGCAAGATTATATTGGCAGATGTTTGATGAGTTTATTTACATAATTGTAAAAAATGAAGTCATCTAAGAAAAGGATTTTAATGTCTTTCCAGATCTCCGCATTTTGGATAAGCCAAGGTTTAACCTATTTGAAGGAGACGTGCAAAAACATTAAATTAATAAGAAATGAAATATGTATAGATTAGATACGATGTATAAATTAGGGCCGATTAGAAGTTTTTTATAAGACTAATCTTTAAAATGCATATTGTTAATATAATCCATCCGTCATGGTGGCTCAAGAACAACCGCGTTGTCCGAAGGGGGTCTCTCTGATACCCCAAGCATTTCAAGTCAAGATATTGATTAATTAACCCCTTGTGTGATTTGCCCGAATACAATTCGGGTAAGTATTTTGCTGACATGCCGAACTGGATTCGGGCACATCGTACACGAAACTTTTTATAGTGATTTTATAGTGAATCCAGCTCGGGTCATTCCTCCACCAGTGTAGAGAACGCATCGCGCGCATTGAGTGACCGTATCGTAATTTGATCTTTCGAGAACAATTACCCACTTTTTTCCAAGAGGTTGAAACACAGAAGTGGTTAAAATGGATTATTCTTAGCATGAAAATATTTATTCATGATATGTTTCATAATTTGGTCGATATTTTGGGTTTTTTAATTAATCAATATGACCTATAAATGACAACGCTCTTTCGCGATGTTTCGCCGCAGACTGAGGTCTCACAGCATGTGACACTCATACGTACCGGATGCGAGCGAGAAAAAATAATGTTCCCCTGGCAACAGAAGAGAATATTGTTGCAGACAATTATTATTTATAATATTTATTTTTTAGACGTTTTGTAGATACATTTAAAAAGTTTGTGACATGTAAGATTTATATCAAATCAGTTTTTCGAAATAATCAAAAGCTGGGGGTACCTAATATACCCCATCGGTACGGCTAGATTAAACATACCATAATAAACTTTTGAAGGAATACCTTTAAAATATATTAATAAATTTTATTCATAGTTATTTTGGATAATGCTTTGTATAAAGCTCTTGCTGAAAAATTATTACCACGTTTTCTTACTGTTATTATTTTAGTTCTCGTCTTGATTTTTTCACATGCACATCGTTGGGTTCGTTGGAATTTCTGCAAAATTGGCGTATTATTACAAAATTAATAATTTCATTGCCTGCATCTCCAGAAAACAGTTAATCAATATAACTTTTGAGTCATCGACCCGTGTTTATTGCAATTTTATATACATTAACAATCCGCGTACGGCCGTGGCTAATTCTAATGGTGGCATTATAGAATTATTTCTTAGACACAGAAGTCTATTTTAATATTTACAAAAGAAATAGCAGCTCGCCTCGGGATGGATACGTGATATCCAACAGATTACGTGCCGTGGAAATAATTTTTAACAAATCGCTAATGCATCAAAGAGCTGTTAGCACTTGCCATTTTTTGTTCGTTCGCACATAATTGCCGATAAATTATTTCCTTCGGATACGTCCATCGAAGATGTGATTATGAATTTTTGCAATCCATTGTTGTATTGTTTTTTTTTGTAATTTCGTGTCAAATAGTATTTAGTTACAGTCCGATCCATTTCTAGCCGCCAATTAATTTCTAATATTACACATCGATGAAATTTCGTTATCGAAACGTATAAATTTTTCAAATGCATGTTTCTTGCATAAAAAAATGGATAATAAAAAAATCACGATACATACTTGGCACTAATGTACATGATTGTCGACCACACCCGCACATTATAAACTTTCTCTTCCTCGAAAACATTACTTTGCAGGTTGTCAATATCGTACATACACACACATGCAATACATCATATATCATACGAGATGCTATTATGACCGCGCGATGATTGATTTATATGAATTTTTCATTGATTCGCCTAGGCGGACCTGATTTTACCAAGTGAAAACGTGTTTGCCCATTGAAAATGTTAAAGAGCGGAATGCGCCCCGGAATGCAAGAAGTCCACCTTCAGATTTTCTAACGCTGCAGAATCTGCACAACCGGAAATGCCGACCATTTCTTTCGCTGCAACATATATATAGCTCGATTTTCGGATGTAATTTGCCAGAATCGGGTAATCACCGACGCCTCTAATTGATTCTTCGTATGATTGATGCGAATAACAAATCGCCGCTTGAATCGGACGAATGGCGGAGGCTGCGAGCCGCCGCGGACCTCGGCTCTTGTCTGGGCTCTCGAAGATGTACACCGGCATCAGGTGGATTCTAACGGTACAGCAGTCCGGTCCGGCGATAAGACCAGTTTCCAATTCGGACATGTGCACATTTGATTAACGACTTTCAGAAGCGCGTAATACCGTTCTTCGACTTTTTGATGACTGTCGCACACCCGATACACACTATCATCATTATGGCCAGAAAATGAGACATAACCGCCGAATTTTTCATGGACCCCGAATGAAAAAAACGCATTGTGCTCGTCCGCAATAAAAAAAAAAACACTTGATAACACCATTAATCAAATAATATTTTATATTCCCGTCATGTCAATGTGTTGATTAATTGCATTCTTTCACATGATGCGGAGGATCTAAGCAATTATCGTTGCGCTAATGACATCTTTATTTAATTATGTTCATGCGAAAAAAATATATAATTATCATTAAAACGATTAACAACATTAATTAATCAACAAACTGTTAAAACAACTAGTGGCAAAAAAATGCAGTGCAATGTACATCGCTCAGGAGCAAGCGCGCACCGTCCATATGGCCAGAGTGTGTGG
>JAGXCT010036482.1:109362-125756 GCA_022495035.1 Philopotamus ludificatus | reverse complement strand
TGTATTCCCGTTTTCTGTTGTTAAATTTCTAATTATTTGGAAATCTGCTATTGTGTTTATTTTTTAATTCATTTATACATATCTCGATATCTAGTTACACAAATCTGCAGGTTTTGGTAGAATTTTAAAGCCTATTCTAGTTTTAGATCATAGGCGAAAAAATGCCGTTCCAGAGTCTTAAAAAAATGTAAATCCTCGTAAATAAAAGCATCTGTTAGTTTATAAAACTAAACATTTGGTTTATCTTTTTATCTACTATTTAATGACTATTAATAAATTATATCAATTATATAAAAATGCGAAATTAAATATATGTGGTTCTCATTATCGTGTTAGAACAAAAAAAAATTATAAAACTATAGTATTTGTACTTTTTAGTGGATCTTGACATTACAAAACAATGTAAAAAAGATTAAATGTATATAAGAAAATATGAAAATATGTTAAATTGTAGTAATCAAGATTTAAAATTAAAGCTGATTTTAAATATGACTTATAATAATATTAAAATTTATAAAAATTATAATAAATACATTTAAATTTAAATTTTTAGCCTTTTAATTACTCATTCAAAAAAATAATTATAAGTTATAATCTTGTAATTTTTTATAGATACAGATCTCGGGAACTAATTTGCATTAAAATAATAATAAATTTCACTCCGGATACAAATTATTAAAAATATTAAACGGTTCTGTCCATATTTTGAAACTCTTGGCATTTCACGAGCTTCTGGCACCAGGGGGTCCCAACCCTTTTTATTTATCAACCCGGCAAACATCTCCATAATTATTTAAGAGATCTTAAGGAACGGCAAACACGGGCCTAAATTATAAATGGGCCCTTTTTCATACCATGAATAGATAACGAGCGAGCTAATGGCCCGGTAGAGACACGGGAGATGGAATGGGGTGCTGGAACGAGTTCGCCATTTATTTTATTGCCATTTAATGTGCATCGGAAATAGTGACCAATGGCCATCAATCAATTATTTTCGGTGCGTTGTAACTGATTCGGTTGTAAAGTTTAATACGATCCAATGGGCAAATATTCGCACAGTATCAAATCATATTCAATTAAATGTTAAAAATAATTTACATTTTTTATAATCTTTTCTAAAAGTGGTATTAGCTTAATTGTAAAATAATATCCTGTTTCTTGTTTATTATCACGTTAGACGGGTATGCTTCAGCATTGGGCATTAAATTGTTTTTGATTTATGTTGTCATTTTATTTCTCAATATTTATGATCAAATAAATACAGGCCGATTTAACTGGATGATAAATCATTGCTATTTTTAGTTTAATAGTTTAATCCGAATTCCGAAACTGCGGCAGCTGATATGCTGCATTGCAGTCTTCGACTTTTTGTCGGGCGAAGTATTTCAGCTTGAAGAGAAAACTAAAATTTATTCATGAGAAATAATCTCTACAAACGACTTATGCCCGACGTAAAAGTTTTATAAGAACAAAACGACATTTTTAATCATTTCTAAAAAAAATACTAAAATAACATACAACATGTTTTTATTTAGGTGGAAAAGGCTATAATTATATTATAACTGCTAAATATTTTTAAGAACTTTCAAGACACCTGATAATATTATGAGTCCATTTTTTTATTTTAGCTAAAATATTATTCATCTAGAAATAGTGCATTAATATTATCATATTGCAAAAAAAAGTAAAAATCAAATCACAAATAGGTTATAATTATAATCAAGCCCCAAAGACACAGACAGTATTTTTTTCTTTAAAAACAATATCAAATCCCTCAAATTTTAAAATAAATAATATCCTTCAATGGAACTCTGAAGCAAAGAATTTTTGGGTGACTTTCGATGAAAAACTCTCCTCGAGACTTCACATAGTTTACATTATTACTAAAATAAATATAAGTTACGCGTTTATTCGTGTCCTCTGATAGACAAAAACAGTGTTATTTCTCTAAAATTTAAAAATGCTATTATCCATCCTCTAATTTTATATGATTCCCAGATTTGGGGCACAACGCATCCTACTTATATAAATAAGATTCAAATAAAAATAAATATAACACTACGAACAATTACAAATGCACCTTAGTTTATTCGCAACACAGACATATAAAAAGGTCTGAAAGTCCTCTTAACAAAAAATATTCCACTCCCTATTACGATAACCTTATATTACGATAACAAGTTCATAATTATAAACGATTATAGAATTATTTCCAATTTTAAATAATTTAAAAACTTCTTAACGACCTTAAGCTTAGTTCACTTCCTATTTATTTGTTCTCTGTTCTTTAATTATATGTTAAACCTAATAACGACTACTTCGCTACTGTGTCTGATTCACTAGGTTTTTTTTTAATTTTTATGTTTTTCTTTCTAAAAGCTATCGGTAAAATCTCTAGGAATTTACAATGCAACTAAGCATTTTGCCGACGTTATAACCTTGTAGAGGGTGAGAGCGAATTGTTAACTCTTTTAAATAAATATAAAAAAATCTTAATGTGTATAAATGATGTGGAAAATATAAAGTACAGGGTTGTATTTTTCTGCTATTCACTATTGAACAACTTTTGTTTAATAGTAAAGTAGTGTCTATCTTTATAAAAACTTGAGAAAGTTTTTAGACTTACTCTTTAAATCTATTCATTTAAATAATAACGTAATTCAAAAGTAAATTCAGGGGGATAATATATAATAAAAATATGTTGCTTTTTTATTATAGCACTTACCACGTTAAAATAAAAAAACAACATGCATTTTTGGCACCATCTAAAGATACATGTGTCCTTAGTTATATATCACTAATATAATATAATAATAGAATCTATTTTTCTATATTCATTATTTTTTTTATACATAATATTTATAAAAAAATGTTATTACAGCTTATAATACGTCTATGTTAAAATAACAATTTAAAAAATGAAGTTTCCTGTCAACTGCAGACCATACCTACGAATTGATGACGTCACCCTTGCACAAAAAATATAATAGAGCCGACGTTAACTTTAGACCGGCACAAAATTTTGAATAAAGTTAGGCCGCGACGTGCCCACGGCTAAATCATTATTCGTCGAATTTCCCGGCTCCCTCTCACATTTTCCAATATGGCCGGCGGGCGCCCCGACATATTGTCCTGACACATTGAAATATGTTTTTCCCATATTAACGACGACGCCTTGGGCGCGGCGCCCTGAGGCACGGCCGCTTGCAAAGGCCGCCGTTTTTAATTTCCCTTTTTTCCGGAAAAACACGTACCTCGAAAAAGTGTACGTGGAACCTCGCTCCCGATTTATGGAGTCGCGCAAAAAAAATTTTTTTTTGTTCGTCTGCTTGTTCGAAACATCGTCGGACAGTGGGCGTCCGATGGGCAGACGCCGAAACGTGTCCGGCGATTTTTCCCATCAATTCCCGTTTTAATATTGCCAGTGTTTTGCAACTTTGTCGGCGCTTCATTGTGACGCGTCGCGACGCTGTAATTGACGTCGCAACTACACGTATGCTCTGAAGCGTTCTCGTTAACGACTTTATTTCAAATAAAAAGGGATCACCACTAAATTTCAACACTTAATAGATTGAAGTATATATATATAAAGTATTATTTTAATTTTACATACTCTCTATACATTGTTGCAACAACATATATACATAGAATTAGCCAACAATAGAATAATTTTAAAATACTATATATCACATATTTATTACATTTAATACTAGCGTGTTAGAATATAAAAAAACGTTTGTTATGTGTAAATTCTGTTAGAACACAATAATACTCTTTTATTTGTTGCGAAGAAAATACAAATACACATTTAAAATTATTCAATGTATTTGTAACATCTTCTTTACATTTCACAATGGATTTAATCTGCCTTGCTATTGAATTGTACAAAAACAATTTTATTTTACGCTTATTTTTTCTGTGTAGACATGTAATAATTTAATTGCCTTTTAAGGCATTTAATAGTTTTTGGTTTGTGTTTCGTTTTTTTATTATTATACTTTTTCTTCTTTCATTACAGAATCAACATAAACTTAATATTTATTTGTAATCAATTCATATATAATAAATAAAATATAAAATGATTTGTACATGCTGCAAATGTATGGTCTTGTCAAATTATCTAAGACAATAAATGTTAATAGAAAGATCTCACTATCCTAATTATTGCTAATTCGGGAACAAAAACTAATATATCAACTAGTGAATATTAAATTTAAACTTCACAGAAAGCTATAATTAAATATGTAACCAATTACAATTTTAATAAAAATGGTCCATATTTAACTTCAAAAATTCCGAATAAAAAAATAGTTATATAATATTAAACAAACTTTATTTGCACATAATTTTAATTAGTAAATTATAATTCATTTACGTGATACTTTGTAGAACTTTTTTTTAAAACTTGACTTATAATTAACACGTTTAAATCAAAAAAATATATCTTTATACATATTATAAATAAATATATAAAAGACATATTAGACTTAGTTAGATTTTAGAGGAGGCCTGGGAACCAGAAAGGGTCTTTGCAGTCTTCAAATTTTGATACAATGTTGTCGCGATGTCATTTTGGACGTTTACATGGGTTTTATTGATTTTAAGGTTTCAGATCGAGTCTCACATAACAAAATAAATTATGTATTAAAAATACAATAGTTCAAATATACAATAAGACATCCGTAGATATTTATATATAACGTGGTGTATGACAAGGTTGCATCTTATCAATATTTACTCCGAAAACATTTTTTAGAAAGCATTGCAATATACATAAACGGACCGAAAGATTTAAAGACTCTTAATATACGAAAATTATTTTACTTCGGTATTATTTTTAGAGAGAAATATTATTTTCAAATCATTTGCTGCCTCAAAATGATAAGAAGGAGAACTCTTGGAGAAGCTTTGGCTCGAGAGCGTTGTCTATATAATTTTCTTAAAATAAACGTTATACCTAGAATTTTTTGAGTTATCTCCAGACTCTGGAACGAATTTTTTTATTGAAGCAAGGTTCTGTATTTTATAATATTATTATCTATATATATAATAATTTTAATATAGATATTAGTAGTTATTTGTCAATGGAAGTAAATCTCATTGTAGTGTCAAATGTTATGTACACAGTTTTATTTAAAAAAATATGCTTCAAGCTAATAATACTTAAACATATATAAAGACATTTATTATACATTTTTTCGATACTCAACACAACACTCGGCGAAACACGCGAACTGAAAATTTGACTGTTTAACAGTCACAATGTAACGATTGTATTACTGTAATTATATCATTTATCATAGCATCAATTATATGAACAACAAATCAATCCATAAAAAAAAAATAGAAATACTAATATTGACATGATCGAGTTTTGTATTAATTTAGCTCCGTGCTGTATAAATACATTAATCACTAGGCGACAGTGAATGGGTCAGAAGCAATATATTCCAGGAGTCGACACCAATTGACTTGTGTACGCATTGTGGCACGTGATTAATGAGATGATGATGGTGATGAATCGCAAATAGAATTATTGCCAATCGCATTTCGGCAATTCTAGCTATTTTTTTTTTGAAAAATAGTCTTGAGGTTGGTACGCACGGTGCATTTCAAGATTATAACCATTCCGTTGGTACGCTTGCAGAGTATGAAAGAGAGACTGGCCAAATAAATTGGCAATCATCGGTCAATTCCAGCGCGCTCTCCACGTCGGATTGAATGGAGACATACTAGAGAAATGATAAAATATTTTATTATTAAAATATATCTATTTATCTTCATTAGCTAATCTGATACAATCGATACTATGTGGGCAGTTTTTCCTCATTTTTTTATAAAATAATAAATAAATTTGTTAATCAGATTTCCGGTTTTTATATAGCAAATTTATTGGTTACTCCAAATTTGGCAATTTAATAGTGTCGTATGTGAATCGCCCAATAAAAATTAATGATCCACATTAGGTGTGTGTTTTATATCAAACAATGATGATAAATATTTTTTAACGCCGACGTTAAACACAGACGTTTATTCCAGATCTGGAATACGGAAATAAAAATATTTTACAGTTATTATAAATAGTCTGAAATTCGGATGGCACACATTTTTATGTAAAAAAAAGAGTATCGATACATAAAATAGTGTTTTCCATAGTGATATCACCTTCGGTTAAGTGAAACGATGAAAGGAGAAAATTTTCTAAATTGTATGATGTATCTATGAGAAGCTAGCTTCGGATTCATATCTTGAGACATGATCCGATAAGTTAATTTTAATCCTGTGGTTAATTTAAAAATATATGTATTGTATCTTAGAAGCTAATTGTATAATTAAATTTTAATCAAAATTATTGATTTAGTTTAAGATATCAACAGAAATCTACACGGTAATTGTCGTAAAAAAACAATATATTACATATTTCTATTTTATTAACTAAATTAATAAAAATGAACGTTTTCCTATTGTAAAGAAAAATGATGTTTTGTCACAATATATATACATATGTATGTAAAAAAACAGATTTTAATTAAGTTTGAGTCTTTTCAAGCAAAGGAATCTCGGACTAAGAATGACAATTTTAATAATATTACTGCACAGTTTGATATAAGGTCCATGAAAGAGATGAACAGGTGTATTTTTTCCCGAAAATTTTACAATTATTCTTTAAATAATACTACGGAAGAGAGCAATATTTTATTAAAATATATTCACCATGATAAATAATAAAAAAATATATACTTATACAATAATAATATTAAAACAAAATAATGAATAATTTATTATATATTGGACTACCTATTTTTTTAAATTATGAGGCGGTGCCCTAAACCCCCCCCCCTCTAACTTTTAGCATAAATTTTTAATATTAAAATTATGATTTAATATGGCTTTCTACTGAGTAGCTTCTCTGCCTACAGATTTGATAACACTAGTTTTAATTATTAGTTTGAGAAGTGGAAGTTGTATGCAAGAGTTTCAATGCTGCTTTTTTAACTTTGGTTATTTTGGGTTTTGCCTAAATTATTACTCGATAATACTTTAGAATTGAACATTGGTATAAAAATAATTTAAAAAAATTACTAAAATTTACATGAATTCTACGTGTTTGCATAGTGATTTTAATATTAGGTAAAACGGAAAGATATGTTATTTTTTTTGTTACGTTATATTGAATTCCTTTTGTCACCAACTGCTGTTGAGTTAACACATTGAGATTAGAATACAATTTTAAAGCTTAAAAGCTTGAAAATAAAATAAATGCAACAGCAGGAGGCTGAAGAAACACAATTGTGGTATTTTATGTTTTTTCTATTAGATAAATGATTGAAATAAAATAAAGCCAAAATTTTCGCAAGCAAAACAAAAATTTGATTAGGTTTCGGTCCCTCTAATAGTAGGTATACCGGAAAGAAATCCATTTTTTGTGCCTTATTTGATATCAGTCTGTCTTGAATACGGTGAAGTAAACATCTTTGTAAGTTATTTTATATAGTACTCTTCCTGGGCTTTCTATTTTGTGTCATATATTTTATTTTATTTTTAAGAATAAAATTAAGCCATTGCTTTTGATTCTGAAAAAAAACAAATGGATTTCTGTTTGGTGCCCTTAATATTTATTAAGATATTGTATGTCTTTAACAGTGCTTTTTATGATTTCTAAAGTTTAAAAATGATTTAATAGTATAAAAAAACTTTTTAAACAAAAAGCTTAACTTGTTATTGAAGTCCAAACCACGTTATATAAACAAGGACCGTATTTTTTGATCATCAACAATGGTGAATAATTTTTATTCTATTTATCAATTTCTTAAAAATATTGTAACTAGGGATAAAAAGGGAGAAAAAAAATCAATGATTATACGCTTCTCTACTCCTAGGCCATCATTGACATAAAAAGCGTTATTTTCGTATAGTGTTTAGGAAATAAATCCCTATGAATCACTTAAATCTGGTTAGACAGCAAAGGTGTATTATGTCTAATTAGTAAGATTAAAAGAGGTATTGTTTAAAAAACGATTGGTTTTAAAAAATAATTAATAATTAACGAATAAGAATGGAGGCTCACACGCAGCAAATTCTACAACATTTATCATATTTATCTAATGTAACCTTTTTAAGTTAAAGAAATATTCCCTGCTCGAAAAAAACATATATAAATTTAAAAAGTCTAAAATTTCAGAGTTTGCATATAATAACATGCGAATTAAATGTATATTCTGAATGAAATATCATAGATAATTACGAAAAAATTTATATAGTTTTGTTTAAACGAAAGTTTAATTGAAATTGATAAAAAAACGTAATTTCTTTCTGCTTTAACGATGTATATATATAGTCGATTTATATTTAGTCTTAGCGTTGATAGAGGTGTGTATTCATTTTTATCTATTTTTCTGTGTCTAGGTCCATCGTAGGGACGCTGAAAAGCACTATTGCGAATGCACATTTCACCCAAGGCGCCAATTACAAACGAGCCAATCCCGCCACCGTCCCCCGCTATCGGCGCCATCTGCATTCGTACGGCGTCGTCATTTACCGGAAGTCGCCCCCGGCGCTACAGTTAATTCCGACGCCGTTATTAACGGCGACCGTGACACAATTTTTATGTCGTTTCCGAGCGTCGACTCGAAATAAAAACGGTTCAAAAATAGTCCAGGGCAGTTAATTAGGCGTCGGTACTCGTCCAGATTAGAATCGGGCCGCTCGTTCTGGCTAACGAGAGCGGGCGGGTCGGGAAGACGGACGGCGGAGGGCGACGCTGCGCGGCGTGGCGTCGCGGCGCTCGCCCAACTAAACAACACAGACGTCGAACGGGCGGCCTGTTTGTGTTGCCACCGAATTTAGACGTGTTCGGCACCGGCCCCGGATTGTGTCGACTAATAGGCCGCAGTCACGCCACGGCGCGAGGACAGTACTCGCCATGTGCGCCAACGACGACACTACTACGTTTGTTCCATTAAATTAAAAATTTAATTAAAGACTTATTAAAATAAATTCGTGCTTATATTTGCATGGACTTTGATTTTTTTGCTTAACCAATAAATTTACATTTAGTTTTATAAATAAAAAGTGTCAAATATACTAAATTCATTAATTCAGATTTAATTCAGATCTAGGAATTTATCAATAGCTGATGCAAAATAATCGGGGGGTATTTAAACACTATCGTGGCCGCATGGAATTACCAAAAACTTACGCTATTGAACGTATTACTTAAAATAGATGTAGCATTAGCATTTGCAGATATAAAAAAATATTCATTGTTCAGATGTGTATGCTAGAACGCCGGCCATAAACGGTTGGCGCGATTATGATGCATATGTGACATCATGCGGCCGGCAATGATCGAAACAGTGATGATGCAACATATGCATCATCGGCCACGAAAGTGTTAAACACCGAAGATGATGTGTTGAATGCCAAACCCTACATAAATACCAAGAACATCACATTTAAGATGAATACTAGTCAATCAATGGAATGCTTTCCAAGTATGAGTAAACTTGTCATCCGTAAAAAGGCTGGAGAGAGTAACAACATATGTTTCATTTGTGTGTGTCACAAAAACTGGGCCAAGTCAAGAGAAATGCCATTAAATAGCTCCAAGGCAGAACTTAAAAATGCCCCGTTTTAGTGGGACATGAAGAGTATTGCCATTATTCAAGTCGAATTTTTTTTAAAAATTACCCAAATTATTTAATCAAAAAGGTGGTGTTTTTTATTAAGACAATACGCGATCGCATTCTGTAGATATGACGTTGCACAAGCTAAAGAGTTTAACTGGGATATTTTAAAGCATCCACTTTATTCCCCTTCACCTTAAGCTCCAGCTGATCATTAACCACTTAAAAAAATACGAGTTTAAAAATGCCTTAGCTCATTTATCGAAACCGATTTTTTTTATTCTGCAGGGATAAAATAGCTATGGGAAAAATTATGAGACAGTTATTAGAAATAATTGAAATTATATAATGTTTTAATACAATTTGTGTAAAAAAATAACTTTTGTTGTCTTTAAAAAATACGACAACCCTCCATGTAAAAAATACATAAACTTATGAGCCCGAGTTTGATAAAATAACCATGTAAATTAAGGTTTTCTTAAGAAATTCTTATATATTATAAATAATATTAAATTTAGCATGGCGTTAAGTTTCATCAGCGATTTTATCATTATATTAATTATGTTGCAAAAATGACGTTTTTTGTATTTTTTTTTCATCTTCATTAATAATAAAAAATCGCAGGGGCTAATATCTGGCGAATTTAGAAGCCAAGGCATTATAATGGTGTTGTATTTGTCTAAAAATTCACAAACATGCAGTAAAGTGGAAGCAGGTGGTACAGGAAGTAGAAATATACAGTTGTTTCGTCATAAATCGAGACTTTTTTTAGTGAATCCCTTGAAAAGACGACATTGAAGGAGTATAATAAAAATAGTAACCAAAATTTTTGAATTTCTTCTAAATTTATGATATTTTTCTGTCTTTAGTTTCTACATTATATCTAAACACTCATTAAAAACTTTGATTCTAAATCGAAATTAAAGTGTTTATCCAGTCTAGGTTCATATAAAAATTCAAAAATTACAGAATATATTTTTCTACAACACGTCTTTGCCTAAGTTATCTAAAAAATACTTAGCAATAGCCAAATTATATATTAGTATCATCCAAAACCGGTAATCTAGTATGGCATTCATATCACTCAGTCATATTTAAGGTCCTAAAGATCCCCTTTGAAGTATTTAAAATACTTGAGCTTTTTTTATGAACTTTTAACAAATACAATGCGATGCAGCATTTTATTATATTTCTACAAGTATAAATTGTACAAACGTACAAAAACAGGTTAATCATTATGACAGTCAACCATAATGTATCCATAATGGTTATGTCAAAATACGCCAAGGTAGTGAAAATTAAAAGTATGACAATTGAACTTCGAAAGTATGATTTTATTTAAACCTAATATAAAATACCCAATAATAATATATATTGTAAAATATTGAATAGATTTGACTCAAAAGTAATTTCTATTGCTAGCTCAAAAAAAATATGAATAATAATAATAAATTAAATGATTTTTAAACTATTAACTTAATATATAACTACTATTATTAACTTGTTTTATATTTTAATGATTATATATTAATCTAATCGATGCATATTTCATATGGTTTATAAAATATTGATATCAGTGATGAATTATTACGTTTCTATTTGAAGCCCGGTTCAAATTTCAC
The DNA here is from genome assembly GCA_022495035.1 of Philopotamus ludificatus. Lineage (NCBI taxonomy): Eukaryota > Metazoa > Arthropoda > Insecta > Trichoptera > Philopotamidae > Philopotamus > Philopotamus ludificatus. The sequence goes on along the minus strand of JAGXCT010036482.1, from coordinate 114,508 downwards.
AAACGAGTTTTGAATTAATTAATATAAATAATAATAACCCCAGTCGACGCACAGTCTTAATGAAAAAAAAGAAAATTTCAGCGTCGGAGGAAATGTACCGAACATTTTTGTCGTGGAAAAACATTTATAACGCAGATAAGTTTGAGCGCGGTGATGAATATAAATGAAAACCGCCCATTTGCCTGTCTGGGAACTTTCTTATTAATCACCCGGTGTTGGGGCGTCGAGAAATGACGGAGGTTGTATGGGGTGCCACGGTGGCGGAGGTGGGGGACCTTTAACCAAATATTTATGAAAAAAAATTCAAGCGTTCGCCATTCAAAGAAAATCACAAACTTATATTATTTAAATTAATAATATTTTATTATATCGGTTACAATGTTTATTCACAAAGTTTTAACCTTTAACGCCCTTAAACTTCACACCAGACACACCTTCTTACTAGTATAACAAAGTGTTATTTAAATTTTATTCAGATGAAAATAGTAAACAGGCGACACGCAACCATTGTGCACCGCTCTTTACCCAATATTTATTGTCACAACGTCGTTTTATTGTAATATCATTAGTTTAGATAGGGTGACCCTACTAACAATAGTCGTCCGGGACGAATCGAAGACTTGGTGGCGGGGACGAGCACTTAAATAAATATTTTATGGACGATAATGCATATTATTTGAATAAATGACATTTTATTTGTATGGATCTAGCCGACTTTATGATATTCTAATACAGAGGCTTGAAACCTTTTATCTCATCAGGATTTTTTTTTATCAAATTTAATTAAAAAAATAAATATATTGATTTAAAATTCTCCGTATTTTTTTCCATTTCAGCTGTACTAACGTGTTTTAAACATATTTATCTAAAAAGTTTAGTACAGTCGTCAATATTCGTAGTACATTTTTAGTACAGACCCTTTTTATTCTATTTTTTTATTCACCTTGTTAAAAACCTTAATAAAGGTATAAAATATTTTAAAATATTACGAATTTAAAAGCACAGTGAGCTCAATTGAAGTACTGATTTTCAATGACAGTACAAAGTAATAATTTAATAATTTAACTAACATAGTTTATAGCATAAGTTTATACATATAAAATATTATTATAATAATTGAATCAAACCTTTAACCTTTTGACAATTTTTTAACTAATCTCCAGAAAAATCTGGTCTCTAACGGATATCTCGTCACAAAACCAGTATACCCTGGGAAGGAAAGCCCTTATCTGGAGGCTGATAAATGGTCTACTATCGATATTCTAGCTTCTCTGCCTTCTTTAAGGGCACTATTTCTTTAAGGAAATCTTTATCATGGTGAAAGAATTGCTATTAGACATCAATGTCAATAATCATATGCAGATAGCCCTTTGAGAACATAAGAACGAATACCAGGGCAAACCCTTTCCTACTTGCCTGGATAGGTTAGGTTAGGTTAGTGGGTTAGGTTAGGTTAGGTTAGGTTAGGTTAGTAGGGAAGAGGATAAAATCTGATACAATTATTGGTAATAAACATCCATCCATTCCATCCATTGACACGAAAGTGGAGCCAACTTATCGCGAGTAAGACTCTGTTTTTTTTTCTTGGCTACTATTCGAGAGTTTGGTAAGGCCCAGTCTCAATGATGAATGACATAAGAGGTACCCGAAGAAGATGTCGTATTTTTAAATAAAAAGTCTTTTTTTTATTATTTTATATATTATTCCACGAAAGCTACAACAATCTTCCATCATTATAGTAATTTTAATATGCCATTAGCACAAAAATATTAAAACCCATTGATATTTCTTTGATATTTTTACAACTTTTGTCGCTATAAGTGCTGCACTGATCTAAATAAATAGCAATCCCTCGAGGAAAGATCTAGTGAATATGGTGAATGATTAATTACATTTAATTCGTATTCCATTAATTTATCCCGAGTAATATATTCGTGCTATGGAATTATGTTTTCTGTCTTGAATATTCTTTATCCACAAGTATTGTTATTATCTTGCCATAATTAGGAGTTATATAATGAATAATTATTTTACATTCTTACCATAAGGACAAAAGTTCCTTTTAGACTTTTAGTTTCGGCGTTGCCAGTGGTATAAACCTCTTTTAAAATCTAGTGGTTTTAAGACATTGGTTCATTACCATAATGAAGCGGTGTCCACACATTTTGTTTATGAATCCTGTTAATTATTACTCATAAGTAATGTCGTTTTTTTTTTAATGAACTTCAAAACCATTTTTCTTATACTTTATTTAACTTTTCTTATACAAAATAATTCCCCATATTATGTATAACCTTCTGTCACCTTTTTTTAAATCATCTCTGTCCTTCTTGTAATACTCTGTGGGTTTTGACTGAAAATAGTCTGAAAGCGATGTATTCACATTCTCTTAGGAATTGAAATTTTGATCTCTTAAAATATTTTCCATAGAAAGAAATAAGTTAAAATTAGATGGTGCGAGATCCGGCGAGTATGGAGGATGCATTCAAGATCCTGAATTTTTTCACACGTCAATTTCGCAAATGATGTCGCGTGTGAATGCGTGTGGGACCCAAACACCTTCTTTTTGAATTTTTCCCAACTTTTTAGGATCCTCTGAGTACTGGACGAAGATGTACCGACCTTTTCCGATCATTTTTCAATGGTCAGCATCGGGTCGTCTTCGATTGCAGAATTCACGGCTTAGCAGAAGATTAGATTCCTGAGGAGACTATTTTTAAAAGTAGCGCATCCAGAAAAAAGACGTACCCATAGGTAATGGCGCGTAAATGTTTTTTTGCACTTTTAGACCAGAGTATCGGAGGTGTTTCTGCTATTTGTGGATCCAGACACAGAAGCGAAGTAGACATTATTAGGTTTTATATAATATTAAAATTATACAAGAAAAGGGAAAAAAGAAGAAAACCAAACCAAGCTAAAAGTCGTTAATAAGTTGAAGGTTTTATAATATTTGAAGCTAGTAAGAAATAATTTCAATCAAATTGGATAAAAGATGTCCGAGTTGTTATTTATGTTATCTTCTTTTCTTTTTTTGTAGGAAGTAATGACGATTGCAATAACATTTTCCTCTTGTGACTCTTATATTATAGTTTTTATTTATTATTAATAAAAAGATCAATTCTGATAAATATTTGATGATTGTTGCTATTCAAACATAAGTAAAGCATGTTTTTTAAATAAGAAGTGTAGAGTTTAAAAAAAATTCTGTAAAAATTGCCGAAACGAATAAATATAACACGAATGTTAAAAAATCTTTTTTATACGAATTTTAACATAAAATATATTTTTATTAATTTTTAGAACTAAATTGAATATTATTTTTATAATGAATTTGTTAATTAATCTGTATTTCACTAATTAACAAAATATGTTCCTATAAAGCTGTTTTTGGAGAATTAAAGTAGGAAAATGCGACGAAGAAAAATCATAAGTATGATTAAGAATGTTGCTCAATACCCCAAAACTATTTTGAAAAAATGATTGTGTTGGAAGAGTAATGGATGTGCACTTTTTTATAATTTATTTTATAAAAAAAAATCGTGTTTCGTCGTCTAACATAAACATATGCAAAAAATGCTAGAACGATTACTAATTCCTTCTCTTAAAAAATATTTTGAACAAATCGTGACCCACATTTGATCATTGAGCATAATTTCACCGCCAATAATAGAGCGGCATACCCCTTTTTCTATCCGTTTCCAAAAACCCATGTTCACTTATGGAGATTGGTACAATACATTACGGTTGACATGAGCACACACAACACTTTTTGTCTCCGCATAAACGTTTGTCCCTCGTCACCATTAGTAATCTCTAAATCCTACGCTCTTCGTTTCGTAAGAGGCTCTATCAAATTAAGTAAAATTTGTGCCCACAAAGGACAATGGCCGTGGGCGCGATACTGTCATATTAATATTTTAACAAAGTCAATGGTAACACAAAACAAACTCCATTTATCTGACTTATGGTCGGCCGTAATCAGATTTGCATCCAGGACCAAGAATGTCGTATAACTGAGACAGAAATCCTCATATATCATAAACGTGACATTGCTAATCAAGCACTAGGGCGTGGCCACACCTCAATTATGTTAATTTTTCATAATAAAATCGCACAAACTAAATATAAACGAAATATTGCTTCAATTTTTTCATATTTTATTAATTTATCTTAATATACAATCAGTGACATCTCACGTTCACCATTTGAACTAATAAAATATTATATTATATTTTAATCATAATAAATTGCCTATGTTATATATGAAGTTGTAGTTATAATAATTTATTACGTGTTATTAATTTTGATTTAATTGTTGGATTTATGAGAATTAATTTTATGTAAAGAATGTATCGCGATTATCGCAATGGTTTATTGGAAATGTAGAGCAAATCCCAGATTATTGGATCAATGTCAAGCAAAGCAAATCCTCTTTACGGATTCATTAATCAATGTTGATAATTAAGCAATTAATTTCACCAGGAGGTCTCAGGTTTTGACTTGGATAAATTATACAACAGCTACACGTTTGAATTCATTAGTAAAATTTACATTATAACGTCGGATATATCGTAATTTACCGAAAATTATTATGAATCGACGATTAACGCATAAAATGCAATTAATCGCGATACAATCGTCCGTTTTCCGAATGAGGGGACGATAATCGTTAACAGATGGCGTTGGTTTTCAACGTATGGCGGGCGACTCTATTGGCCGCGGCCATTTCGTGAGGTAATTAAGGTATAATTTATTCATAAATTATGAAACTTGGCAATGGGTGTAGGTTGCTTTCCAGACCCCTGAAACATTTGTTTGGCTTTGTTTTGAGCCACGAAACCTTAAAAAAACGCCTGATTAGGGACCATAAATCAGTTTTTCAGACACGCTCGGGGTTAGTACTTACTTTTGCGACACTATCGTCGCATTCGATTTATTGTTACTATGTATAGGATGATTCAAAATTATATATAAACACAATAATTTAATTTTTTCAATGTAACTAATAATTAAAAATATTTTAATGCAGTTTTGAACGTAATGATTTTATCTAATACATGTTTACAGACAACTATTTTACATGACCTTGACATTGACTTCTCTTAGTACAGAATTTTCTGACGATGCTCTTTTCTTGTCATAAATA
>JAGXCT010036482.1:79337-105895 GCA_022495035.1 Philopotamus ludificatus | reverse complement strand
GAATCAAACCATTCACTAAAAAATTAACAATAAAATATATCAAAGCGAAACCCCAAGATCTTAATTTTTTTGTGATGACCTGTTATATAAAAATCTGGTTTTGTCATAACTTTTTCAAGAGGCAGAAAAACATTCCATTGAAAATAATCTACCATTTAAGATTGTATTATTAGTTAATGATCTACCAGTTCATTCATTTTGTGAATATAATGAAAATATAAAAATAATATTCCATTCTCCAAATACAACCTTTATTATTTAACCAATGGATCAAAGAACTATATTTAAATTAAAATGAAGATTATTTTAGAAGATAGATGATTATTTAACTTGCTTTGACGAGCTTTCCATGATTCTAAGCATTTTGCATAAGTTTCCAAAGCAGTGTATGATAATATTAGTTATATTAAGCTTTCCTTGACTACGCGAAAAGCTTAGGAACCAATTAATCACGTAATTCGAGGGTTTACTGTATAATAATAATACGGTCTACTATAAAGAACAAATACTAAAGGGTATTTTTTAACAAAGTATTTGTTCTTACACGATTCCCGGAATCAAGTTATTTCGTTCCGGTGTTATTGGGTGCAAAAGGATGGATTTAAGGTCACAATTGCTAATAATCGATGGGTAAAAAATAAACAAAGTGGTGATTTTCTTAACTAACAATTGCTTTAATTCACGACATCTTGCAATATACTAAGAGTATGGAACACCATTTTCTTACTTATGATCTCGACCTAGACCGAGGTTTAAGATTCTAGCGGGGGTCTGCATATTTGTATCGTTGGATTTCAACAGAAGTTGGAACTGGAACAACCTGTGAAACAAAAAGAGAGTATCTTTGAGAAAAACGAAAGTTTTGAGTTTATTTTATCAGGCCTTGAAGAAAATAACTGAAAATATTATTGATACATGTATAAAAAGAGATTTATATAATTTTTGTTTGGTCGCGTCATATTCCTTTTTCTCCGCACTGGCTAAAAAATATTATCTCATGATATTCGATCCGAAATCCACATAATATTCCCTGTGCAATATGTCGCATCGTTCTTCGGCATCCGATCGCGATATTGCACACACCGCCTCCGGTCGGATCGTTTGGACAAAAACGCCCCCCGAGCGCCTTCGCATTCAAATCATCTTTGATTTATGTATTACCCGGTGGCAGGTTCCGTTTCCGGTTGGAAATCCGGAAAATATTGGAGCCAGAGCCGGGGAGAGTTACACCGGTCGCCGTTTGCATACGTGATTGGTGCCGGGCGAGCACCACCGCAATCCGCACCCGGCTATTTGCACCGGGCAGAGGTGCAGAAGGGGACGTCGGTGGTGATGAGGTGGAAGGGGTATATGTGCAGTGCACGTGCAAGACGTCTCGACAATCAGCACGTGACGAAAATTATATGGAATGATTGGATCCCGAGCTGGACGCAATTTAGTGGAAGGTTTCCGAATCAAATCGAGAAAGATGTGACCCACACATTTACATCCATTGAAATAAATTGAAAAAAAAAACACTCGGGCAATATTTTGCTCAAGAAAAATCCCCCCAGTTCCTCCTCAAAACATTGCAATTAACAATACTTACATACCATGGGACTCCGAAGCCAAATAAGTAATTAAAATGAGTAATTTCGAACAAAAACTATCCTGGAAAAATCATATTAAATCGCCCTCTCATCGGTAAAAAAGCACCCCTTCCCTCCGATCATAATCTACACCGCAGTCATCCGACCCCAAATCCTCTACGCTTCTGAAATATGGGACTAGGCTGCTAAAAAAATTCAAACAAAAATCAACATCACACTCAGAACAATCACCAATGCATCTTGGTTTATCTATCTCAACATACCTCCTCTCACAGAACTAATAAAAAAATACGCCACACCATTCTACAACAAATCTATATCCTCACTAGCCAATTACGATCCCATACACTCCTTCCGTTCTTGTGTTAAAAAACAATGATAAATAATATATCAGATCTTTAATATACATTTGTTATACATTTTCGTTTCTTATTTTTTTTATTATCTATTAACTACCTATCATACCGCTATCGCTTTGATTTTGCAACACATAACATGTATTCAAATAACTCTCTAATCTTATGCCTCTTATTATTTAATATATACCCGAAACAACCATATGTACCTTAACTGATTAGTCTTAATTAATTTCAGCTTGCAACATGCTTTTATATAATTTTATTCATTATATCACTACAAACGTGCATTAAAAAAAAAATTAACTAGCTCACCCCTAGACATCACTTTTATATTTAATCTGCTTTTCCAGAATTTTCTTGTAATGACTCTATCCAAACAACCTTCATAAAGAAGTAGGTGACTTCATTCTATGGGTCATTATTATTTTTGAAAACCTTTATTATATCATCAGTGTGTGATATAATGAAGGCACCGATTATATGAGCTAATTGCTACTCAACTAAGTTAGCAGTCGGATAGATGTAAGACGAAAACTATGAATTTAGGGAATTCTTTATAAGGTCAGTGTTTTAAAGAACTCCCCGGACAAGTTAAAGAAAGAAACCCATTACCTCCTCATGTTTTTTTTTTAAAATATTTAGGTGAATCGTTTGGTGCGTTGAAATTTATTATTTTAATGCCATCGATCCTTCGTTGAATAAATAATTATTAAACAAATAATATAAATCCTAATCAAATTGGAATAATATTAAAAATTAACCAATGTCGTTGTTTGATGTTGATTTCCCTTATATCTTTAGAATCTTTATCGAATCTTTATATGGGTGAATGAGACTTTGGAATCTGTTGTCATACATCAATCGTAGTCAAATAAATAAATAAAAATATTATGTTGTTTCCATCAATCCTGCATCTCCATCACATTTATTTGTTTCTTAAAAACTTGGGGCATTGTTTTTCTTTAATAATAAGCTTTGAATGCGTTTATTAAACCTTGATCCATAGGTTTATAGTAAGAATCCCACTTAAATGGGAAGTCTTAAGCTCTGGACGATGACCAGGCGCATTGTCTAACAAACACCACGAGAGCTGGTGGTTTAACTACATATCCTAGTTTAAATTATTGCTAGGAAGAAGCAAGTTTTGAACCAGTTCAATAATACTTTATGAATTATTCAAGCTCTAAGATTACTTTGCAAAATATTTGTAAGATAAATCGAAGAGTTTTTGATTGATAAATCGACTATAAATATTGATAAAAAAAAAATTTAAATCTAGAAACAGTCTTCTTTATCCAATCGTCTACATTACAAATTTAATAATACCCCCCTTTCTACAATGTCTTAAAACTCTTCGATATTCTTCAGCTGATTCTAGGTCTCACTTGCCGATTGACATTTATTTTAGAACGATGAAAATGTAATCGTATTCTTAACCGATCAAACCAAACTGATTCTCCTCCATGTTGAAATTGTATATGTTCATAAAGACTGATTGTATATTCACTGAAATCTGGTGTTAATTTAAGTCCTCTTTTATCATAAAAAAACCTCTAGTCCATGAAACTCTTTAGTAATTATTAATATAAAATAAATTAACCCCTACAGCATTTGACAATATAAAGTTATCTATATGCTTTTTCACCTGTTATTAACATTAATAATTTATTATTACTTTTTCCAGTTCTAAAAATCTAATCAAACAAGGTTAAAAAGACTGCTTTTAACGAATTCGCACTCACCATGGACACAATGATCGGCATTTACCTATTCTTGTTTTCATCTTCCTCACTTTTATTCAGGGTAACAGACAGGATGTCTTCGGAACTAATAACATATGTACAATTAAAAAAAGCTATAACTTTACATTATTTCAATATGATATTTGTTTATAATATTTTTATTTTCGCCTTGCACACAAGCCGATGTCTCATCGGATGAGACCCGGTGAGACAATTTCGACGGTACGAATACATTTATCTTTTCATTTTTATTGTTTGTTACATCTGGGTTTAGTCGGGCGAAGTTTTTCACGATAAGTGCACTTAAATCTCACTTTGCAGCAAAGTTGTCCCCGAGATGCAGCCGGTGATCTGTACTTACTCTTCTTCTCCGCGAATCTGAAACGTCGAACGCGTGGCTTGGCATTAAGCGACGATGTACGCGAGGCAGATTCGCGAGATTTACTCAAAAATTCACATTAATAAATAATAATTAATAATATACACAATTAGTTAATTCGATTAGGACACAATTGTACAGACCAGACGTATAAAAGATGTAATTTAGCTGTCGTTCAATTTAATTTAGGTTTAGTGCTTTCGACAGAGTAGATTTGGGGAGCTGTAGCCCAGAGCTACACTTTGATACATCATTGCATCATATATTTAATTATTGCAATCCGGTGAATATTTACAATACGATAAATGCTGTAGTAAAAAATCAAGGGGATGAATAACTGATTATTTCTTATAAAAAATAATTAAACACGATTTTTAAATTTCGCAGTTAATATAAAATTAATTGTGATATTTGCTTAAATTATTTACACGTTTTATTCTCGCCTTATTGTTCGATATCGAAAAGTTATAGGTTTTAAGTTTTAAAAGGTTTATCCAACAAATTTGTACTCAAGAACAATACCGATAAAGTTTTTTCCAACATTAAGTAGACAGAATCGACGAAGAAGCTAACTACCGAAACCAGCCATGTCTAAATGGGGACCCGCGGGCCGCGTGTGGCCCAATTTGGGATTTTGTGTTGCTCCTTCGAGGTTTCCAACTTTCCATATATTTTTTATTTTGTATTGATAAAGTAGAAAACAAATTTAAATATTAAGATTATGTAAATTGATGGGAATTAGGATGTTAATAAATTAAAATGGCAACGATATATCTAAGTTTGACGATGAACAATGGCTTTTTATTAGACATATCAATGAAATTAAATTAATCCTTTGATAACTATAAGCATAATTGTACGCCAGCACTATGATGTCCTAGATTGAGTATCGACGTTAATGTTGTGAATATTATTATCATTAATTTTTTTATGAATACTACATTGATTTATCAAAAACATGTGAAAATTATTTTAATTTGTATTTTTAGATGAGAAAAATATAGAAAGAAATTTCTTCGGCATTTTCTAGAATCAGTACGAACAGTAAATCAAAGGATTTTTTTTTATATTGCACTACTCATAAATAGGTCGCCTAATAGGGTTCTAATTCAGATCGCAGTATTTAATTATAATGATTTATTGCATTAGTCGTTAAAATACAATCAAAAGAACCTAACCCCAAATTTTGTATGGGTGCCTAACTTTCTATAGCGTGGTCCCTATCTGAACGCTTTAGAAGGGTCGACTGTATTTGAACATCAAAGTGGTACGTCAACTTACGAAGGACAAACATCATTAGATAGAAGAACTAAAGTGTAAAAATAGTATTAGTGATTGGGCTTATTAGACTATAACGTGAATATGGGCACAACTGATAAGCCTGAATTGATAATTAATATCATCGACTGCTCCTGAAAATCTCTGAAGTGGTAAGAGATTTTTATCCGGCTATTAGACATTGAATGAATATAATCTTATTAGACATTAAATAAAGTCAGGGAAGAAACACAAATTTAGCGACTTTACACTGAGTAAATAAAGTATTCCGATATGGACACGAAAGGGGAGCCCTCACGTCACGTGTGAGACTCAGGTTCCTTTGGCCTCGACTACCATGCAAGAGTTTGGTAAGGTGCCCTCAGCGAGTGATAGCCTTGTGACTGGCAAATGATGATGATGATGATGTAAAGTATATGTTGTTTTAAATAAAATAAAATATTGTTTAAATTATAAAAAAAAACTTTTAAAAAGGTAAAATTAAATTGATCACAAAGTGGTAACAGAATGAAAAAACTCCTGATATCGGGTTTTATTCAATTTTATAGTGGTGTAAGGGGGCGCGCGACAGTAGTCCAAAAAAATGATTTACCACCGCTGCCACCAATTATGTTAAGGCACCCGAGCTCGCGTATCAAAAAGGTACACGACCGCTGGCGCTAAAACGTTCGATCGTCCGGTGGTTGACGATCGCTTCAAAGATCGAGATCAAGTGAAAACACGCTTTGTTTTGTGGATGATGTTTATTGAAGAAATGAGTCAGATGTCGTCAGTCTGATGATAGGTATGATGAAAAGTTCCCGGAGACGAATCTCCGGTACGAGATGATGATAAGATCCCAAAGTTTCCATTGGTAATGAATAAATTCACTATAAGATCCCAGACGCATTCTGGTACGAGAGAAATCACGGAGATGTGATTTAATATGACAGAGTAGCGAATCAATCTTTGTCATCTGGTTGAAAGATAACGACCAACTGCTGACTGACAAAAACAGAGTTTTTGTAGCAGGTATAAAATATGAAGACTTATTGTCTATGAAAGGGATGCGGACGCTCTGATTGGTCCGTCATCTCGGAAGAGGGCGCATTCTATATAGCGAAAGCATAAGAATACGAAATGTGACCATTGATTTTATAACAGTGGAAAAAATGATTTTTCGAAATCACAATATAATTATGATAATAGTTACTTTAATATATTTCAAGTATGAGGAAAATTTTACAATTCTCTTGACCCCCTTTGATGTAAAGTTCAAATCTACGCCTTCATATATATAAATGGAGCTTATAGACTGGCAATCAACAATTGAGATAAAAGCCATCTTCAAAGCGAATGAAATTCAAGAATTATATCAGGCTAATCATTTGCGATGTGCGACGTCTAATTCACTAGTCAATATTCAAAAAAATCTTAATAAAACTAATGTATCTCTAGATAACTTTTACAAAGCAATGACAAATTTAATTTGTTGGTTAATTTTTAATATAAAAAAAAATCATTCATTTATAAAATATTTATTGTGCGGCCTAGACTTGCAATATATTATTAGAACCACTAAATGATTTTAGTTAGACACCCCTGATCTAATTTATACTGGCGATTTTCCGTCGACCTGGATGTTCTTCTTTACTCTACTTGTTCTACGAAATCCATATTTGGCTAATAATGAGTGATAGAACCACACTTTTGACTATGTGTTGTCTGAAAAGATGTGCTGAACTCTCATAGAGGTCGCCGGCATTGCAAAAAATCTGTATTCTTTGTCATCTTCAATTTGAATCAGATAATTATAGACAAATTTCTATTGATTTTAAATTGCAAACACATACATTTTATTGCAAAATCTACCATTTTACGAAAATTGTATTAAGCTGGCTTAATCTTTGACATTTTCGGCAACTAAAATTTTAATCGGTTAATTAATTTGACAATTTTGATTTGTAAATAATTTTTACAATCAAGCCAACTAATTTTATAAAAAAATAACAAATATATTTATCAGTTTACGTATAAATTACTTTTTTGAGCTTTTTAGTTTTATTTTAACTCATTGCTTTTCTTCTCGATTATTTCCAAAAAATAGGATTTTTGCCCTCTTAAAATTGATTCCTAATTAAAATTAATTAATTTCTTGTTAAATTAACCAAATCTCATAATTCGCACATTTTTATTTAAAGTAGCCTGTTAAATAGTTGTGACTCTCCAAAACTTAGCAAATCAGTCAACAGTTTATGAAAAAATATAAATACTTCTCATATTTCTTATTCATTAATCCCAATAAATTAAATATTTGTTAACAGTTTTTTATTACTGTAGAAAAGTTTCTTAATAAGCTTTGAATATATTTTAGATTCGCTTAAGTTAGCGACATCTGTCGAATTCGTCTAATATTTTTATATCTGATATAATTAAATTATTTCCACACGCGTATATTTTCCTTGTTTCTAATTTGCAATAGTGGTGTTCGTGTCGGAAATTACGACGTGTCAATTCTAGACCCACCAGCAAATATATGAATGAACGAATAAAGTATAATTTCCTTAAAGTGATTAGTTTATCGCTATTAAATGGTGAATTTATTATCATTCGTGTCTCACCATAATGAAAATTAATATGATCATTGTTCCGATATATTCGTAGAGGATTGATGGTGTAGTATCTCAAATAAAACAATGGTATTATGTTGTAAATTAATTATTTTGTAACAATTTTCTTGTATCACATTGATGCAATGTGTTATTGAATAACACGACAAATTATCCTTGCAGATGGATCAATTTTAAAATATGTTTTTCTTCTTCTCTCTAATAATATTATGATATTACACTTATGGACAAATAATAGATCTATTGGCGATGAAACATATATCATACATATTCTCTATATTTCAATATAAACAGTCGCTTATATATATAATCTACAATATATATAACACATCTATATTTTTTTTATTGTATATACCATAGCATGTTTCCATCAATCAGGGTAGTTTTCGAGAAAAATGATATATATAATACATATATTTATTGAATTTATTTTTTAACCCTGTAATATTTTTATTAAATATTTGATATGCTGGACATTTCAAATCACTATGAAAATTAAATCATTAGAAAAACAATCTACAGTGAAAATGCTATATAATTCCCGTCCGAATATAGCTAACCCCATGTACATACAAAATTATATATTATTATTCTTTTTCCATATTTAAATTAAGCACATTTTCAATGTTTTATTAAGTATACCCTTTCACAACATCTTTGTTTTATGCGTATGCAGATTTATTGAATTAATGACATGTAATTAACAGTTAAAAACAACATTCAGAATAAGTTAAGTTTTATTAAGTATTCAAGGCTTTTGTATATTTTTTCTCTATCAGCTTATTTCTTCATAAAATCCTTCGTCGCCGTACAATCCAGATGACTTGTACGTGTTCGATCTAAAATAAATTTTACGCAATTATGTTATGAGTTATTTTAATTTTATTTATATTATTTACCTCTCCTTGCTCCTATTCTTCATAGACTGATAGTACATTTTGCTATCGATCTCATTTTCATCAACAACTTCCCTCTGATTGCACAGCTCCCCAAGGAACCCTTCGTCGCATTGACAATTGAAGTCGCCCAATACCGGTATACAAATGCCATGTCCTGAACAAGTGTCCTTAAAGCACGGTGGCCCTTTGTACTTGGTCACACCGGGACTGGAGCAGGGGACCTTTTTGTTCCTAGCTATATTCAAATGTGCCACAGCTGTGAACATACACATGTTGTTGTGACTCAAGAGCTTCATAGATTTTCCATTTACAAGCACACGCTGGATTGCTCCCAGGAATCCCGTAGTGATACCCGAGAGACGGTTTACTTTTAGCCAGGATCTAAAAAAAATATTGTATAGAATAAATCGCGGATAAAATATTCCGTTTTTTTTCCGCAACGTATATTTATGCTCTTACGGTGTGTATCCAAGGTATAGTGGTTGTTCAAGATTGAGTTCAAGTAGTGGTCCTAGAGATGAGCCTCGTATCGCTGTACTGTTGTCCAAACGAATGAGACCGTCTCGTCCGGTTCTCCGAACCTTGACCCTGTGCCAAGTCTCGAGGGTAATACTCTCCGTAGTACTAAAATGTATAAATAAAATTGAAACATTATCGTATTATATTATAATTAATGTATTAATTCTTACGTTAGACTGGCAATTCCGCTGCCAAGGTTAAATCTGAATTGAACTTTGCCTTCGACAAGATTGATCGAAATAAAATCTCCTTTTGATTTGCTGGAGCTTTGCGACGTGTACAGCAAAAGCCCGCTGGGCTTTTTGGCCAAGAACCAAATCTCGATTTTAAACGATTTGCCGAGACCCTCCGGTTTCGGTAGTTGTACGTAGCTCGAGCCCGTGAATTGGGGGATGGGAGCCACCTCCCTCTTACTGTTTTCTGAAATTTAAAATTGATCTTAGCTCAGTATTTTATATTAATAATAAACAAAATGTTTTAAACAATCGACGCTATTAAATTTCGTTATTTATTAAAACAACAACTCGCTAATTTGGAAAATATCTTGTTTATTTAATACTCATGTTTAAACTTTTAATAATTCATCTATTATATTTTAAACAAATATTTTCAAATGTTCTTGTTTCAAAAACGAAGCGCTGACTATAAAAAAATATATTTTAAAATACTACGAATAAGCTAGAAATATTTACTTGACATCTGAATACAGTTTACATTATATATATTACAATTATATAATAGCTTTACGGGGGAAAATTATTAGTTAAGAAAATCAGATAATAAAAAATAACAAATCTTAGAATAAACAGATAGAGAATAACTAAATAATACACTCAATCTCCCTGTAGAGCTGAGAAAAAACCACGTTATAAATACGAAACCCGCCATATAGAAGACTAGGCGCATAAAAAGCTCACGTTTAGAATTTTTTAGTTGTAATATGTGAAATTACTAATCAATATATCAAACATTTTTCTATTTACATAATTTAAGAAACCTCGTTCTATGCTTTGTTTATTCTTGCGCGCGTGTAATATTTTGTTGTCAACCAAAGGGTATTGGCGTTTATTTTGAGTGAGGATGTATTACATATTTATGAAACATGTATTTAGACCTTGAAAATTAAGGGGTTTGTAAGCACAAGCAAGAGGGACAGCCGCACACACCGCTCCATAGGAGAAAGCGCTATAGGAGGGTTGGCTTTATATTTATTTATTTGACTAGAAGGATTCCAAAGCGCTCTTCGCCCATATAAAGATACGATAAAGGATCTAAAGATTCAAGGGCAATGAGTCTCTAACACTAATATTCCCTCCAGTGTCAAACCACAACACTGGTTAATTTTAATATTATTTTAGTTGAATTGAAATGTATTTTTTTATTATATATATTATTTATTAAACAAATTATCAATGATATTAAACTAATTAATTCCAACGCGCCAAATTACCTCCATAAATATTTTTATAAAAGCTGCGGAGTTATAAATGGCTAGTGTAATAAATAATTTCCTGCATTCATAATTTTCTTCGGACACCTATTCTTCTAACTTAGCTCAGTCGCAATTAACTTAAATATAAATTATTGAAATAATATCCATGTTAACTACACGCTATAACAATGGCTATTTACTATTTGTATTAATTTACCGATATATAATGGTGGAAACCGTATTTATGTAGGTTTAAAAATTAAATCACCATTAGTGAAATATAATTAAAAAATGCCTTCATATCAATATTCATTTTTTTAGTTGTGATGTCATTAAACTGTGTGATGAATATTGCTTATGTTTATAATACATTTTGCGTGTACTTTTATTAGCTACTTAAACGCTAATATCTCACTGGTGAGTGGTATTCTTACAGGATTGCATTACGCTAGTATTTAAGTGGTTAAAGAAAATAATTACATAATAAAGTGGAATACAAATTAGGATTGATAATTAAATTCTTCTAATATTATAATTAGCTTTAAGACTCTCCGTATTTTAATTTTTTTTAGTGATTATTGATTAGTTTATCTTAATTATTATGACGCAATATTAAAATTATTAAATAACCACTTCAAAATATTTCAGATATTTAAAAAAATTGAAAATAAAAGAAAGTGCATACCAATTAAGCAATCTACAATGGTATCATCGTCGCTTAAACAAATGCATTTGAAAGAAATGCCATCAGGAATACAAGTAGTGCTATTCTCGCAAGGATCTGATGAACACGGATCGAGCACCGTCTCGCAAAAATCTCCCGTGAATCCGTCAACGCAGGCGCATCTGAAACATAAAAACGTCATACGAAGCCCGAATAACGTACGATAATTTCGGCATCCTTGAAAAAGTTCAAATACCTGTAGAGTTCCCGATCGAGGGCGTGGCAAGTACCGCCGTTATTGCAGGGCATACTGGAGCACGGATTGTCGGCGCATTCCTGCACGTTCTTCGTATTGTAAACATTCTCGGTTCTGCCCGTCTGGGGGTAGATCAGGCTCCTGCCCACTTTCAACCGGTGGATGCATCCTATGAATCCCTGTCGGATTCCAATGTTTTCGAATACCCTGGAAAAGGAATGCCAGACACGTAAACTGAAATTCCGGGGAGAGACCAGAACATTTTTGGGACTAAGAGTTATTTAATTCGACTGTACCTCGTGAAATTTGTGGGGACATAGCCGATGTAAGCGTGATCCGCCAAATCCAACGATTTTAAGACGCCCCTGGATTGCCCCACCGTATCCTCCCCGTCGTCCAACTTTAGCATCCCGTCCCTGTGATACCTCCGAGCCAACACTTTGTGAATGGTATTCATTTGGATGGGCTCCGGCGTAACAATGGACACGATCCCATCCCCCAAATTATATCTCATCTCAATGTGACCGCCGACAATGGCGAGAGAAATGAAATCTCCGCTGCCATCTACCGTCTGCTGATTATATAACAGGATACCATTATCCGCAAAGGCGACAAACTCCAGCTCGATATTGAATTTATGATAAGCAGACATCGCCTTCATAATTATATAGCTGTGGCCATCGAACGACGGCACTTCGTAGTGTTGAACCAAGATCCTGAATTCGCATAGTCTTCCCGTGTAATAAGGTTCACAGATGCAAGTGAATCCTCCGTCTATCATGTCCACGCAAGTACTAGAATAATGACAAGGCGACTTATCACACGCCAGCTTGATCTTCGGCACGACGCTCGGTTGAATCAAGCATTCTTGTCTGTTTGAAGTTTGGGCGTAACCCGAATAACAGACGCATGCGCCATGTACGCAACGCGTATTTGGTATCAAACAGTCCATGTTGGTTCCACACAAATCACCAATTAGCGCCGTTATGGTTCCGGCTGTGGTTCTGATTGTCGGCAAAACTTTTGGACCTGAAATTAAATTATTAAAATTAATTTTGCAAATAATGGAGGCGTTGTTGCGGCACACCGAAAATAGACTGGCGCAATCAACGATGAATACGCTTGAATTAAAATCAATTAGGACAATTGCCACACACCTAGATCCGTGCTCGTGCTCTTGTCCATGAAGTTCAGGTTCATATCGACGCCGAGCGCCGTTTTGTGGTAGGGCATCAGGTCGTCCCCTTCTTTGCCCGAATGCAAATTTTTCGGTTCGGGGACGAGCAGGTGCCTGGTGCTCTTGGACAGATGGCCGATGGTGTCGTCCGGTTGAGTGTAATGGATCGGCGTGTACCTCCTCAGCGGCCAGTCGGTTCCGCTCACCGCCTCCTCTCTGCATATGCCGAAGGCCTGCACCACGATGTCCGTTTGAGTCCGGCAAGCTTGGAGTCTCAAGTGGCACTCGGATGTGTAGGTCTGACCATCACTGCCGCAGACCATCATCGTGTCCATGGACTCTGGTGGGCATTGAGTGGCTGCACATTCGCACACGGCCAAACCGCCTGTTTCCACGCACACAGCTCCGAAGTAACAGTTGAGTTCTTTGCAACTGGTCGGCGGTAAGTTAACTACATCAGCTACAAATTAATAAAAAAAATATATAATGCAATTATCTTGAATAGTTAATACAAGAATATACTT
This sequence comes from Philopotamus ludificatus, assembly GCA_022495035.1. Taxonomy (NCBI): domain Eukaryota; kingdom Metazoa; phylum Arthropoda; class Insecta; order Trichoptera; family Philopotamidae; genus Philopotamus; species Philopotamus ludificatus. The sequence goes on along the minus strand of JAGXCT010036482.1, from coordinate 92,468 downwards.
ATATTCCTACTTTATTTATTAGTAAGTTAAATGGATTGGATTCTTAAGTAGCACACGTACTTAATTTTATCAGGACAATAAAGATCGTATATACTAGGTGTGTGTGTGGTCGCTCGCTACTTGTCACTCGTGACTCGTTAAAAGCAGATAACGCCTTAGAGAAGAGAACAAACGAATACCGAGGCAAACTCCCTCCTACTTGCTGGACAATGCTCAAGAGGGTAAAAATCCGGATACCAACATGGTAGGAAGATGCATGTCCAATGCCAGCAATGGCCAAGAGAGGGAACTTCTTATGTCGCCACCAAGACGGCTCGGGTCTGCATGATTATGGAGCCCTCACGTCACCTGTGAGACTCAGGTTCCTTTGGCCTCGACTACCATGCGAGAGTTTGGTAAGGTCCGTGCCCTCAGCGAGTGAGAGCCTTGTGACTGGCAAATGATGATGATCATGATACGTACATACATAAATCACTAGTATAGCACACATTGAGGGAATCCTTATTAAGTATATCATAGCCAGTGGCAGTTCGTAAGTAAAATATTTGTATATAAACAATAAAAAATAAATGTTAATCTATATTTGAGAAATTTAAATTATATTCTGAAAAAAGAAACAGTTATTTCGAGAGGTTGGGTTTTTTATATTTTTAACGCAAGCGTTTAAATATAAAATTTTAAATAAATTATTTAGTTTTTAAGAGTAATAAAATGAATGTTTTAAAAATATACAACACGACATTTATGACTAATTTAATATTTAGAATATGTTAATACTATTATTATATGAAACATTTTATGAATAATTCCATATAATTAATGAATAATAAATTTTCTATTTTATGTAACATCGAATTTTTATCAAATATTTATTCTGTTATTGATTGGTAATCATCTAAAACACAATCTTCATTAGGATGAAGAAAATCATTACAAAAAAACATTGTTTGCACCCTATTTCAAATAAAAGGATTTATTCTGGTTATGCTTTTTTACGAAATTGCATGTTTTATGAATTTCATCAAAAGTAATGCAACGAACGTCATAAAAAAATATTTTGACATATACATTGATTACTAAGTAGTGTCAGAGGTAGTTCAGACAAAATCAGTGTAGAAATTTTGATTTATATTGAAAGTGTACTATGGGGTATTGAATAAGCTCATTTAAATAGAAACAAAGTTACCCAAATCTATTTAAAACTTAGTTAATACACTTAGATACTATTTGTTTAGTTTGCACAATATTGATGGACAATGAAAAAGGACCATATATAATTGTATAGATACCATATCATTTAAATGATGAAAGTCAATCTGTAAAGAGTCGTATGAGTCGAGATTAAAAAAAAATCAACAGTTTTTCAATGTCTTGTGATAGAAGATGAAAAGTGGGTTTTTTAATCGAACCAATGTCGTATAAAACACTGGCGTTATAAAGAGCAGGTATATTATGGACAAATATGGCAAAAAAAATAATGGAATAGTTATCTTTTGATCAGCTAGAATGATTAAAAAGAGCAATTCGTGTAAATAGATCTAAAATATTAATTGATTATAATCGTATTCACCCGAATACTATTTATTTATTCAGCACGTTTTATCCGACATTTTACAAATATCAAAGAATTGAAACATGTCTCTCAAGTCACAAAATGTTTTTGCAAATGGCATTTTAAAATTATAATAAAGATGGATGTAAGTTGTATTATCTTTTAAAATAGGATAAATAAAATTTCATATCCGTTTAATTATATTATATAAGGTAGTTGTTTAAACCATTTTTTTGCCATTTAGTTTCTGATATTCATTCTCTTAATATTGATATTTTAAAATATTAATACATGCTATTCTTTAAATTGCAGAGGATTATTATTTGTTGGCTTTCATATATTAATAAATTAATATATTAGGGAAAATTTAGGGGAAAATTTCCATTTTCACGCGAAACAGCCGTCAGTGGTAAAATCCCCCATTTTTAATTAAACCCAAAACAATACCTGAGAAGCAGCCGTTGGGTCCCAGGATTCTATCGTGGCTTGTACAAATGGTACACTTCTGTCCTTGGATTCCCGGCTTACACACACAGCGTCCGGTCATTTGTTCGCAGTCCTCGCGTACCGAGCCGAACATGGAACAACCGCAAGCTGGAAATTAAACAATTCTCAAGGACAAACGAAACATTTATCTGGCCGCAATGTGGCGGAATTCGCCTGTGAAATAATTAGTATCGACTTTTGAGACACTCACGGATGCAGCCCTGATGTCCTGCGGATATTTTAGGCAGGCCCCAATATCCCGGTTCGCAGCGATCGCACTTTAATCCACCGACGCCGGGTCTGCAATCGCATTGTTGACTTTCAGGATTGCACGTCTCCGAAAACGAGCCCAATTTATTGCAGTTGCATTGAGAGGGGCACCCTGCATACTCCGGTCCTTTGGCTGGCGTCATGTTGTCGGGACAGCAGCCGAACCAAGAGTCCTCACACCCCTTTTTCTCCTCTTGAACTTTATCTGAAAAATGATATCATATTAAAGACATAAATCCCATGGATAAAGCATCCAATAACTCGGAACACATACCTTTCTTGCAGCAGCGCGCTGCTCTAGTAGTCTGATGGCAATAACTTCCAGAAGGACAATCTTTTCTATGCGGACCATTTCCGCAATCGAGCTCCAATCCAGTCAGCAAATCAATGATAGGCGATTCACCATTGCAAGGCTTTACTTCTTGTCCTTGGCAGAGATCCAAAGGTCTCAAACGTAGCTCAGCCTGTCTCTGACATGCTTCAAGCTTCATAGCGCACATCGAAGGATATACGCGAAGATCCGAAGCGCATACCGGTTTTGCAGATCCTTTACTAGCTGCAGTAGCGCAATCAAATAAACAAGAACATCGAGGAAAATTGTCCGGACCCAATTCGCAAGTAGCTTCATAATCACAATGAATATCTTTGCACGCTTCCCTTTCAGCACTGGTCCATCCCTTTTCAGGTAATTCGGTGGGACCGTGAGCTATTTCATTGCTGATGGCAGAATTTGACACGCTTGGTTGCACGGTAGCTGAAAAAAATATATAAAACCATATTAATATCTAAAAGCAATATCACATTATACTGATTTTCACATTATATAACAGCGTATCCTCGAGGTATTCGCAAATAATATGAGCAGACCCGTCTGAAATATGGAAATATCCGTCACGCGACATATCCTCCAGCGAAATTCTAGAAAAATGGTAATATAATCGAAGAAAATGTATGAGATATATAATATATAAATATGATAAAATATATAGAAAAGTAAATTTGACGTGGCTTTGGCAGCCGTGCTTGTATTTCAATATCGTTAGTAAATAAAAATAAATGCAATTTAAAATCTAATTTAATATAAATATGTGCACTAGTGGGTTAAATTATTTATTTCATTAATATAATTAAACTTTTTGTTTTTCTTTTTGCAATGGAGGAAGGAAGCTCAGCTTTACTCGGCAACTGCTTAATTACTTTTCCCGCAAAACCCTTAATTCTGACGCAAATTTGCAAACAAAGCGGCGTCCATGATTAACTCGGGCATTTTATTTCAGAAGATTCGAGGTGTTTCTACTGTCCAAGATAATGATGCAATTAGTTACATTTTTATGAAACATTTTCCTACTGAGTGCACACTTACTCTTATTCATTGTTGAAATTTCAAATATAACTCGAGACAGGAAAATTAAAATATGCAAAAAAATTCTTCGCGATACGTCTGTAGCGCTAACAAGTCTCGGCAATAACTTAAGAAAATGCTTAATAATAATGATGTATAAAAAATATTAAAAAAATAACAATGAGATGACATACTTTGAATAAAACAATTAAATAACAGCATACAAACTTATAGATAATATATTCACAATTATTTATTCATTAAAAAAATAATCTTTTGTCGCTGGACATAATTATTAGCCTTTTATTATTTTCTGTTCATCGCATCCCTCGATTTTTTTACACCATTAAAATTTAAAACATTTTTAATACATAATATAAATTTAATATTTATTTAATAAATGATATTATGCCTTTTTTCGATATTTTAAAGTATCAATAAATAAAAAGACTTTATAAACCTATATTTACTATTAAGCTATAATTGAATTCATGTACATAAAGGTTTCCAGCATTAAAAAAAACTTTGATGTGATGAAAGAGGTCTAGTTATTGTGTTCAGAGACTATAATAATTATTGCATTTATAAAAAAGAAATCTGAATTAGCTTAAGAATTATTACCATTTTAATTTTTTTTTTGACTTCTCTATAATGTATTTTTATAAGATACAACAAGATTGTTTTTTTTCTCGATATGTCCTTGTTAATTTATTATTTTTAGTATTTTTAAGAGTTTATAAATGTATATGCAATAACATAGAATCATAGGTTTAACTGTTAATACATAAACTTATTATTCTAGTAAGAATTATATAATTAATAACATATAATAGAGTCATCAATTAATTTTAATAGATCGTAACGTCTGTGATTATTTGCATATTCGACCGCAAAGTATTAAATAATCATATAAAAGGTATTAGATTTAATTTAATATAATATTAATATTCTAACCATTAGGAATTTATGGTCTATGGGTTATATTTAGCTGATTTATCGCATTGAATATAAAAATAAATGATTTTTTTATGCTAGAAAAGTATATTTTGATAAATTCATCATAAATTTAAATAATACATAGTTATTGTTAGTCTTTGCTTATAAAAATAAATATTGTTTTATATGTCTCAACAACTAAGGGCAAATTAATCATTTAATTAAAATATATCAATATGACTAAGTTTCTACTACTTTTGTAAAAATAATGTTCTGAAATTGTATTTAAAATTTATTTAGGATTAATTATGATGGTACTTAGGGGTAGTATTCCAATGTAATCCATTCGAATAAAATATTTATTAATATTAATACTTACTCGGTGTACCAGCAACAGCAAATCTCTCCCTACAGTCGCCATAAAATATGACGGTAAGCCCAGATTTAGATTGGCAAGCGTCCTTCTGCAGTTCGCATTCACTGCGATAGGTGACCATGGTATTGGCGCAAACAGCCTCTGCACCAGAATCCGAGCACTCAGTGGGGCAGATGCACTCTCCGGCAGAGCAGCGAGCACCATTCTTGCATTCTATATTTTGGCACAGCCCTATAACAAAGAACACAATAACGGCTGAATATTAAAACAGATGTAAAAATAGATATAAAAGCCTTAATGGCGCCATAAATTCGCGCTTATGCCTTTGTAATGTTAATGAACTGTTATAATTGCCTTTGTATTAAGTATGTACTTTAGAAAATTGCCATCCACTTGATATCTTCAGTTGCCGTTTTATTGCTTTGTTTATAAACTCCTAATCCCAGTTGATACACGGCACTCCCATAGTATAATACTAATGAATTTAATAACGCGGAATTCGTGCATTTTTATTTTTGTTCAGGAGTTTGATATTAATTCAGGATGTGCTATAAATCACGCGATATCAAGCATCTACAAAATGATGGTTCCGCTGTAATGGCCGATGATAAATCATCATTTATCACGTTTGGGGAATCTGTTTTAATATGTCGTTTTGGAGTTGGAGAAAAATGTGGCAAAGCTTTAAATCACTTCAGCAAATTTATTCCTAGGCGTTTTCCAATAAACTCCATTTTTCACGTTATCCAATGCTCGTTTCTCTTTTACATTTGTAAAAATTGATGAAAACACTAATTTAATTTTCAATATCATATTTTTTTTTAAATATGTCATTTAAAAACCATTATATTTTTATGGAATATTTGGATTAAATATTTTTTCCAGTTTTTATTTAATATTATGTATATTAAGATATCCATATATCGAGAGAGATTTATTTTTAATAAAAATATTGCTAACACGTTACGGTGTCCTTTATTAAACGAAATGAAATGGCAAAGTATATAATGCCGCAAATATAATCGAAAAACCCGAATTTCTACCGGAAAACCCCTGGCGCCGTAAAATCTCAAAAAAGCGGAATAATGTCGCGGCGAACACCTTTTCGGCGTGAATAGATTTTCGCGCCAAAAATGGGGGTCGCCAATCCGTTTTTCCCGCAAAAAGGGGTCCTGCAAACATTTTTCCCGAACAATAAAAGTCGGAAAAATAAAAAAAAAATAAAAATGCGGATAAAATATTTATCCCGGCGGCTGGACGGAGAGACAATGGTACACAATAGATCTATTTTCGCCTGGCCGGAACAAGGGACAGTAAATATCGGACAGCAGGACGCCTGATAATACCGTATTTACATTTAAGCGCCACGTGCAAAAAAACAACCCTTTCATTGCTGAATTTTAAGTGAGATAGCAGCAACCCCTCGCGGCTGAGATTTGAATTCGGAACTGAAAAAAAAATTCGCCACCCCTGGATTGTGCGCTATTCACGGCGAAAAATTTGATATCGCGTTTAGTTAAACGTAAAGCCATTTATTTTAGCCGGTGGTGTCGGACAGGAGGGGGGGCGAAATACCGATAAACTGTGAATTGCTGAAAATTTTTGTTTCATATTTTATTATGCGTGCTTTTTCATAAATACACGCATTCAATTTCGTTAACAGTGATTCGCAAAATTTGCACAATTAATTATTATTTATGTATACGCATATTTATGTGTCGGAGAATCTAAACAATGCACAAAATAGTATATCATTAAATCATGAACAAAAACGGGATGAAAAAACCATAGAAGTCTCACACACATCGGCTAATACACGGTGTGACACAGGACGGATTGTGTAGTGAACAAAAACAAAGATCCCACTCACCACAGCCTCCCTTAAAAAGGACTGTCAGCTCTGTTTGATCCTTACAAGCTTTGGCTCTCAGTTGGCATTCACTGGAGTATGTCTGCATGTCTGACCCGCAGACTTCTCCGCTTTCCTGCAACACAAAAAAAGATTGTCATAGATTAAGATAAAATCAAACAAATATTTAAAGAATCTATTAAAATTATATTTTTTAAAACAAACTGGCAAAATAATTGAAAAACAAATTTGACATTCATTATTTCAATCCTAAAAAATATCTACGTATTTTATCATAACCTTTATATTTATAAATCTCATTCTAGATATTTATAAATAAATGTATCTAACATGTCTAACTTATTCTGACTTTTTTCTCCTTAATATATAACCTTTAATAAACCTGTACGTTTTGACTACGTTATTCCAAAATATTAATGTATTTATATCTTGTTCCTCAATAAATAACGAATATTATTTCATTTTTACCTAAGAGCTTTTAAAAAATACTCCTTTTTTTGGTTCATATATCCAAAGGTATAAGACTAAGCCACTTTTTATTTTCATCGGAAATCACATCAGATGATATATTACAATATTTTATGGTCAACCCTTCTATAGCGCTCTCACTTATGAAACAGTATTCTAAAGCGCGTGCGACAGTCCCTTACATAGTGTTTCTTTCTAGAGCGCCGTTTTTTACAAATCTCTGAATTTTAAGACCAAAACTACATACTTTCTAAATATGTTTATTGCCATGTGAAATAAAAGTCAATGCCCTTTGGTTGACAACAAAATATAACAAACTAAAAATAAAACATTTTCATTTAAAATATGTTTAAAAAAAAAATGATTATTGATGTCTAGACTTCTATAGAGCTAGTTTATTTAGCGTAGACTCTATATCGATCCTATAGAATAGTTGACAGTTGGTTTTTTGTATATATTTATTCAAATTTATTCATGTGAAAAGAGATAAAGTCGGTAAATTAAAGGGTTGGGGTGCATTTAAGGGGTATGATAGAACATAATCATGCAAGCTTAATTTAGATTTTATTCTTCACCTAAGTTTTACTGAGAATAATTTACTCAGAACGAATTTAATATTCTAGAATTGTTATATTTGTTTAAATAGTCAGAATGATGCTGAAATAAGTTCTAAATTAAATATTTAAGGAGAGTAAAAAAAATAAAACAACAAGAGTGTGATTGAGGGCGTTTATCATTTGTTTGAGTTGTATATTTATTCTGCATTGTTATTAAAAAATATATATGTGGGGAGATAGAGCCTTAGTTAAAATTTCTGGAAGGATACCTGAGACCACAATGTTAGATCATTTATTTTTCCTACCTATTACATGAAATGATTATCAAATATTATCTCTAATTAATGCTGCAAGCATTACCATCATATTTCACTTAACAATGTAACTCGAGCTCATCATTACATGGGAACCATATCCATTTTCCGAGTTTTCCCCCATTCAAATCAGCAATATCATATAAATCACTTATCACCACCGAGATAAAGCGAAAATCTCATTAATACCAGATACCATTAATTCGGCAATGGGAGCGGATTGGGGGGAGTAAACGAGGTGGATGGGAGTGGAAACCGATGAAAGAGACTCGCGAGGGTTGCGCCATTCTAGCGCGCATAATGCCCGTTTAATTACTTACCTCAAAACAGAATCGAGTTGACCTCCGCCCTTCCGGAATGCAGATGTTAATTATTGCTTGGTTATGGAATCCCGGAGAGAACCAAAGCCTGGGGAGTACACCTGCGAGTATTGAACCAAAGTGCCTCTTCTGATTGGACCGATGATTGGAGCACAACGGACTCAATTACGTCGGTGGACGGTATCGGGTATTAATTGGCTCTTAATGCTATGTAGATGTTACGCAAATTAATGATTAATGCACAGTGTGCCTTCCACTTGGTTGTGTAATGTGATTCTAGTAATGGCGGGGCCAAAGGATTAGTGGCTCAATAAGGATATTGCGTATTGATATTACAATACAAGATTATTGGCGAAGAGTTCAAAATTATTCCCAATTCATTATTAGAATAAATAATAAACTCATGGAATATTTTTTTTTATATCTCGTGTTATTACCAGTGTCATTTTAATATGCATATGAATAATATGAATGAAATTGAAACTGAAATGAAACTGTGTATTCAGGGAATTCTTAGTTCTTTATAACACTGACCAGGTGGTATGCAAGAGGAAGAGATCCATCAACTAAGTAGTTTGGCGCGTTGGAAATAATTAATTCAATGCTATTTATCGTTCGTTAATAAATAATTATAAAACAAATAATATGAATTTCAATCCAACTAATGTAATAATAAAATTAACCAATGTCATGGTTTGACACTTGGGGGAATATTAGTATGAGAAACTTATTTCATTTTTGGACAGCTTTCAGGAAATCATAGCATGCGAGATTCTCCTCCCTTAACATATTACCCTTGCCTACTTAGGTTTAGGTCGCCTGTATTTCCAAGGAGTATTTAGATGCGATGGTTGCCACGATGGCTCGTCAGAGGTAGTTTACAAATGTTAGGTAGTTGAAAATGTATGGTTGAAGAATAAAGAATTAAAAACCATACGAGTGAAAATTCAAATGTATCAACCCTTATTTTTTTTATTAAATTCTGTATTGTTTTTCAGACTACTCATTTGTATAAAGAAAACTGGATTGCCTATACTTACAGTTCCCTCTTCACATCGCTGAGAGCAGACGCACTTGGCCTCGGATGTACTATCACTCTCACAGACAGAGTAATGCTCGCACTTTTTGTTCTCGCAACCATCTGCAATATCAAATTGTCATATTTTTCAAAGCGCCATTATGTAAATAAGGGGGTAATGTATTTAATATTCATTGACCACTCACTGCAGGGTCCTTTGTATAACACGGTGACCTCCCTCTTGTACTTGCATGCCTCGGAGCGCAGTTTGCATTCATTACCATAGGAGATGCCGTCGGAGCCGCAGACAGGATCGAACTCTGACGAACACTGAGGACACTCGCAGCGTGCTTGACCACTGTGCTCAACGCACGTGGCTCCCCACTGGCAGCTGCGACCCTGGCATGGACCCATCTCACCTACAATACCCACACATAAAATAAAAGAAAAAATAAATATGTCACGTTTGGGGTCAAATTACCACAAACTCCGGGATGCGCCACTTTAATGGGCATTTTACTCTGGCACGCAGCTCGTTTCAGCTCGCATTCCGAAGAAAAAGTCCTGCCGTCGATTGAGCAGACCGGTCGCATGACCTGTTCGCACTCTGGACCACATTCGCAATTGGCAATTCCATACTTGTTGATTGAACACTCCTCGTCGGGCATGCACTTAATGCCATCGCAAGGATTTATATCTAAATTTATTGCACGATTAGAATATGTACACATATTTACGTGTTTTTAAATAAAGTATGCATTTACCAGAACTGCATTGTGCTCGAGAAATAATCCGCAGTTGTCTTCTGCTTCTGCATGCTTCACGTCTGGCTTGACACTCGTTACTGTACGTCTTACCATCTGAACCGCACACTGGAGTAAACTCTAATGGACATGGCTCTGCACAACGACATGCTGGCACACGTGAAGCATCCAGTTGGCATATTTCAGGCTCTGGACACGATATCCCAGCGCACGGATCTGAAAATATAAAATGGCATACTTTTAATATAAAAAGTTACACATAATAAAATATATATTTTAAGAGTGGTATAGGAAGTGAGAAGTAATAGCGTATTTTATAAACAATACAAAAATTGTATTATTTATTATATTTTAAAATAACACTATAAAATATATTGTTTACAATCACATGAGATCTTTTTTGTGGTTCTAAATACCCTACAGTATTTTGGAAATGATTTTTTCATAGTGTACTTAATGTAATGGAATAAAGTGATCTGATGAAATTGTAAGGTATGGAAGAATCTCCTGAATTTTTTCATAAGTAATTATTGCTCAGTGAAAGCGTGTATTATAGTGACCACTTTATTGTGAAATATTATGAGTTTTTTCAAAATGTCCTTAATGATTTATTTGCCCAAATATTTCAACATAACATCATCGAATTTTGAAGGCAGTCCTGATTTGGGCGCATTCTTTAAATTTACATTTCCTGAGTTAAAGCTTCGAAACCAAAACTGGTATATACTAACGCTAGCTCCTAACAGTAAACTTTGTATTCTGATATATTCTTTGTCAGTTTTGGGTATAGCCATATTACCAATAACAATAAAACATATATTGCACTTGAATACTGTTAAATAATCATTTTTTCAGGTTTTTTTTTACTAAAGTTTAATTAAATTAACCAGTATTATGGCTTGTAGGTAACTGCATGTATAGTATATGCATACTATTTCGATAGTATAAGTTATTCGTGACTGAGCTAAGTAAGTAGTCGGATAGGTGTCCGATTATTTATAACACTGGTCAGGGGGATGGTAAGTAGAAGAGACCTATTACCTCCGCATTTTTATAAACATATTTATATAGGTAGTTTAGAGGTTTGGAATTATATAATTTAATGCCATCTATCATTCGTTGAATAAATAATTATAAAACAAATAATTCAAATTTCAATCTAACTGAAGTAATGTTAATCTTAACTAGTATCGTGGTTTGACACTGGGGGGAATATAAGTGTGAGAGACTCATTCCCCACATCTTTAGAGTCTTTATCTAATCTTTATATGGGTGATTGGCAATTTAATATCTTTTTGTTATGCCATCCATTACAAGCAATCAAATAAATATATAATCAAATAATTTAACATAAAAGTTATCTGATTTAATCACAATATTGAAGAAATATTAAAAACATTTAATTAATTGCATATTTACAATTAAAGCGCATTGAGATAATAAATAGATAAATCTAATATTTAATTCGCCATATTCGCCAGACTATGATTTAACTAATTATTAGCTTAACAGAGCATAGTTTAGGAGAAAAATGATGTGAAAATCTGGTCGGAGTTAAAATTACCCCATATTTTTTTTTAAAAGAGATGGAAAGGCTGCAAAAAAAATATTGATGAAAGGTAAACGTTTCTAATCATGTGAGATGTATAATGTTTTTTATTCCTTATAAAATACAATAAAAATCTTAAGTAAATATGTATATATATATTATTCAAAGCGACGTGCTTATATTAATAAATCTATACGGCAATGGGAATAAAAAATAATAAATAATTTATTTTCTCTCTGTAGAAGTAAAATACATTATTATATATAAATGTAAAAATTATAATCTCAAAGATAAAATAATAGACATTTTTGGTATATGTTGGGTCGGTTGACGGAATTATGGTACTTATCCCTTTTTGTAATGACCTGCCTGAGTCTAATAATTACATTAGTGTCAACATATTTACGTTAACCTTCACGACCAAAGAAATTGTTTTTAAATATGTACATATGAGACTGTAAATTAATTTAAAAAAAATCTGACTTATATAATTTTCATAATAACAAAAGCATTTTTATTTAAAAAAAATGTAAAGTTGTATTTAAAAAAAGTATAAAAGTTATTTTCGTAAAATTAGCTATATGTAGAATAAATTTAGCATTAAGCCATATGTTGGACGCCAACGCAAAACTCGCCCACAGTCGGTTAAAACTTCAGGATCATGAAAAATATTATAAATACACACTGACCACGAAATTATTAATTACACGTACATCAAAAGTACGTTTTATGAACATATTAAACAGAATTAAAAACATACAGCAATAATTTTAAAATATATTTACACCTTAGGCTTGTATAACACAGGTTTATACAACATGGTTTTGATATAACACGGTTAAAGATTAGTGGGATTTTTTTTGTATAACACGATTTCAAAAAAACCGTCAGAAATTAAGAAAAGGACTGCGCATACATAGGGATAAAATTCTTCAATGATAAAAACATACATATGGACAGAATCATTATTCAAAAGATATCAATAAAATATTATATTAATTTAAAAAAACTAAACAATCGTCATCTGAAGATCAACATTCGCAAATTTCCTGCTAGTAAAGGATGATTTGAACTCTTTTGTATAAGATTTTTTAATTTCTTATAACGGACTAGCGAATGGCGGTATTTTAAGATATATATATTTTTCTACTCTTTTTGTTAGTCCTGTATATTTACTATACGTTACTTTCTTTTTGTCACTTTTTATTGTTGTTATTTTACATTTATACTTTAATATACAGTCAACCCATCTATAGCGTTTAGATAGGGACCACGCTATAGAAAGTTAGGCACCCATACAAAATTTGGG
>JAGXCT010036482.1:52935-79143 GCA_022495035.1 Philopotamus ludificatus | reverse complement strand
TTTTTTAGTTAATTATTTTAAAATGCTTTAGCATATAATGAATAAATAATAAAAAAGTAAATATAAATTATAAAACATTTTCGGAAGTATGTTTTATTTAGGATACAAATTAATATAAAATAAAAATATATTAAAAACAAACAATAATTTAAGAAAGACAAAAATGGGAGACATTTTAAATAGAGTAATTATGCATTTAATTCGTCTAATTTCATGTTCTAAAGAGACTTTTTTATTACCAGTTGCTCAATTTATAAAAAAGTTTTTTTGTATAAAATTGGAATGATTGAAAACCCCTTTAACACATAAATACCTAAGGCCTTAAAATTCGTATGCATCGATTAACTTGATCATAATTTGTTCCACGACTATACAAGAAGAAACATATTTTCTAACTGTATTGTTATGAATATCCCTGGAACATTTTTAGATAGCGATTCACCAAAAAAAGAACTGACATATTTAAAATGCACAATAATAATATATTTACGAAAATTGCGGTTTGAAAAATGAACGCTATAAAAGGACCGCTATACAAAAAACCGCCCCAAACGCTATACAAAAAATCGCTATAGAAATGAACGCTATAGAAAGGTTACCTGTATTTCTTATTTTTATTTTATATTTTAAATTCTGTATTTTTTTACTATACTAATAGGTTTTTATGCGTGATTGGCGACCTGGGTTATTTTTTAATACCAATCACGTATTGTTTTGATAAATAAATAAAATAAATATAGAATTGTAAATCTATATTGATTAATAACTTTGTGGATGTATATTTTTTCAATTGATTAATAAAAAAAATAGAGGATATTAACAATCCTTGATATTTTTTAGAAAGCAAAGACTAGTTTTATATTTACTAGATTAGTTTTTAAAATTTGTATAACACGGATTTGTATCACATGACGTTTTTGCGGAACCATATGACCGTGTTACACAAGGACAATGTGTGAATCGAAAATTGTGACTTGATATTTATGGAATAATTTTCTCTCTTAAGCCTATTTTTGATTAATATTTATTTAGAATATGTGTTTAGATATTAACTTGCCTTATTTTCAATAACCGTGCTATTTTTAAACCGTGTAAAAAAACAATCTGATGTATTATATATCTACAAACTTATTTTTTACATTTTTCAATAATTGTCCAAGAAAATTTCCATTTTTCCGTCATTCTGAATTTTAAATTATCTTATTTGGCGGGACGCAAGCGTACGCACCGCATGTTACGGCGATCTATCAAAACGCGAACATTTCCCTCAAATGCCCAAAAATTTAACTGGGTCATCATTCACCGAATAACGTTACACGTGATAAAACCTAAATTGTTTTTTCGCCACGTGTATCGCCACGCTTTCTGCACTCCTTTGTTGATTTAGTGGCGCTGGGTCAGGCGGACCCGACAAGATGGATTAATCCAAGTCAGCACGATCGCAAATTGTGCATCGGATGGGAATAATTTAAAATTCTCTGCGAATAATCTATGGAGTATGGGGGACACGTGCAAAAAATATGTTATACATATATGATCAATAAAATAAAAGTTTAATTAATCGTATCATCTCGCGGGTTTGAAGGGTTAAATTTATTTCACGTCTCCATACACTTATCACTGTTTTCATCCATCAATCACTTCGTTTTCGTTCACATCATAATTTTTCACGTCCTATATACCACCGAGTGTCATCCTGTCCCCCGTCTTCGCATTCATCATCCTGATAAGTCATCTACATCCAAATTTTAAGTAAAGTCTATTATTACCGAAAAGTAGTTCACGAGCCTTGAATCGATCATAAATTATAAAATGTAAGCAAAATATACGTCGCCGATATATTTTTTTTTAAATATATAAAGAAACACGTCACGATAATATAAATTATGATGTATTAACTTGAATTCATATCAGACTTTGCTGAAAATACATGATCTGAATAATAAAATATGTATACTGAATTCAGTTTTTGCTCGACATGAATAGATTTTTATAGTATTGTGTAAGGAATATAAATATTTTAAAATGTACCTAATACTCTATATATGTTACAATTAAATTCATATTTAATGTACTTCGGGAATAACGATTTTACTGCAAAAAAATAAATGCATATGTAAGTCGTTAAGCTGTATGATTTTATTTTTTGTCAAATTTAAGTATTGAAACTTAATACATAGTTTAAACTTCGTTTATCATCATATGCCGATACCTAAGCCTTGCTTTTATAATCATATCACTGCTAGAAAATTTAAATGGCTTTACTTATCCGGGTAAAAAATGGTGCAAATGGTTTTCAAAAATATCAAGAAAAAAATTATGCAATTTTTCTCGCAAAATCATTTTTTTTTTTTAATTTTCGAATAAAATACATTTAAAGCGTGGAAACAAAGAAAATTACCTTGAGGTAATATTTATGTCACTTTCTGTATGAAAAAAACACAATTTTTTTGGTAATCACGTAGAAAAAATATTTCTCTAAATTAAAAAAATTAAATTACGCGTATATGTTGAATTTTATTTCAATACATCTCTTTATTAAAATTCGATGTAAAATAAACATATTTTTAGACAAATGCTTGACTCCCAATGGTTTATTCGAAATAATAACAGACGTAATGATTTTAAAACTCTATCTCCAACTCTTATAATGCTTTTTTTCTAATCCCTTTCATAATTTAAAATTATAAAATCAACGATTTCAAATCTAACCCAATACCATTTTAATCAGAATCACAATTCTTGACTCCCAGGATCCATTATCTGTCAATTATCTCCAGGAAAAGTTTAAAAAATCTAAATCAGACCCCACATAATTGTCGCCTGACATACCCTTTGAATCAACCATTTAGGTTAGCCCAGGGTTTCCCAAAGTGAGGCACTGCGGCTCCCTAGGGAGCAGCGGTGCCATTATAAGGGCGTCTTTTTGCGCTCGTTTTTCTTAAGAAAGTCAACAATTTTGAAAAAAAATTCATGTATTAAGAGAGCCGCGGAAAAATTTGATGTTTTAAGGGAGCCGTAAACCGAAAAAGATTGGGAGCCTCTGGGTTACCCCTGAAAGTTGTGATTTTTGCTGCATCTATTTCTGACTTATTTTTACATGTTTTTACGTCAAATACACCCTTTTGCAAATCAAACACACCCTTTTGCATATCAAATTGACCCATTTTTAATTGAAATATCTATTGAAACAAGAAAAATCTCTATAATATATATTTAACATAGCCGTGCCAACTTATTTGGGACCCTAAGTTTTTGACTTTTCTAGAATAACGTTTTTAATATAAATCCTATATTTCACAAACTTTTTGTACTTATCTAAAAATCCTAAAGAAAAATAATATAAATAATTATTGTCCTTAATTGTGCGCAATTTCGAAAAAACCATAAAAACAACAATATTTGCTTCTGTACGATGCCCCAAGTGCTAGTGAAACCGTACTAGCGACACATGCGGCGTGTTCTTTTGCTTGCACTGTCACTTATACGCTATATTGATTAGTATGACATTAGAATAATTCAGTTTTTTTAAGAATGCATCAATATCTTGACTTGAAATGCTTGGGGTCTATTTTTCATTGTAAGTAGACCCCGTTCGGGTGACACTGTTGGTTTCAAGCCGCCGTGGCGGATAGATTAATAGATTACATATTAAGATAAAACTAAAAACTACCATTAACATAACAATAACGATACAATACAGTTAACCCCCCTATAACGTCAAAATAGATACCACTTTATAGGGAGGGACCTTATAGGGGTTTTTCCAAGTTTATTTTTGAACCAGTGCAAATGACTTGACTCGCGCGATAAGCGATATAATTTCGTATTTAATATTTTATTAGTTTGTTTTATAAATTATAAAATATTTTTATCAAAATTCTAAATAGCGTTTTAAAAAAATAATAGGGGGGGATAAAAAGTTATAGGGGGGGATCGATGTTATAGAAAAAAACCGTGAAGGTTATAGGAGTGTACGTTATAGGGGGTTTTATTATTATTAATATATGTAATGTCTGAAAAAGAGGTCTATCTCACACCTTTGGACACATGGACTAAGCAGTAAATTCTTGTCCCACACTTGTCACTCGTGGATCATTTAGCCATTTGGTCAGCGCCCGAATCTATTGTATTTCGGGCCACCTGCGGCGACGGCGAAAGACGTCGCCGGCATTGGCGGACGTCACGTGCTCGCTGACATGTTTGCGGGCGGCGCGTATTTATTGCGGAATGCCATGCGGGCCAACAATAAACAGATTTAATGGAACGGAACCGCTGCCACAAATCTTGCCATTCGGGGGACCCCACGTGACCGCGCCCGTTCATTATCCGGAATCGACCGGCGATTTATTGCGACGGACGGCAGGGTCGCGAGCACCCCGGCCGGGTCACCGGCGGGTTGGCGAGCGAGCTGGACCAACATGACAGCGAGTTTGGCCGAATTAGCGATCTGGCATAATTGTGATTAAATAGTTTCGGCCGTAAGAAAAACGGCGCGATAAATCGACGTCCAGATGGGATTTGGGCCTAACAAATTTGTTTATGTCTAGTGGACAAATGTATTTACAATAGTTTTATATATTTTTTTTATTTGAATTGTAGTGGGTTGTTCGGAAAGTCATTTCGTTTTTTCCCAACAGAGGACTTAATTGTATTTTTTCGCAGCCAACTTCACACTTTAGCCGCATAACCATTATATATTTTGACAGCTGATGATATTTTGATTTTGTCTTTCCAGGATTTTCTGCATTCTGCTTCCTACATCGCAGCTACTATGGTGGATCCTGTGGAGGTCTTCACTTGGTCGCTCTAGCAGATGGACGCCCTGTTCCTTCCCCTGCTTCCTTGTACATTTCTCCAAGCTATCGTTTCTTCTGGTGAAATCTCCAAAGTATCGAATAATCTTTTTGAGAAATACATGACTCATGGTCAATATTCTTCTTCATATTCTTCTTTATATTACAGGTTTCTACTTTCTGTTCACAATTATTTCTTCTAACATTTTCCAATCTTCGTCCGGATCTTGATTGATGTTGAGAGCGAGATTTAGTTGTTTTTTATCATATTTTATTCAGAAAGGTTATTATTTCTTCCTCGTTCAATCGTAGTCGGTTTTTTATTTGAGTTTTATTTGTTTTCAGTTTCAATTGTAAATCTTCAGCTAAAAATTTGACTAAAGGCCACAAAATACAGTAATTCTTCTTGCGTAGGTGCCTAGGCCGTTTTCTTTCTATCTTTTGATCTATAAATGGTTGTCTTCTCTCCATGTAATTGTCTGTTTTTGGAGCGCTTGAATAATTTTTGAGCTTAAAATCCGGCCTAGATGCGTTTAATGTTAAACCACGACAGATTATTTCTTTCCAACTACCGTTTACCTTCTTTTACCTTATTTTTTCCCTTCATGTTGGTCTGTAGAAGGCGATACTTTGGTCCACATATCTATGGTTATTGTTCGCTACCAGCAACGTCCATGTTTTGCAACCATATAGAAGTAGTCAACACGTAACATTTCAGAGTTAAAAAAAATGTAGAATTTGCGAATCCTATAACCATTGTATCACTTCATAAACTTTATTTGGTTCGCCAAAATGTCAAATGCACTCTTGATTTAATATCCCAATATAAGAGGAATTGTATATTATCATAAAATAATTAAAATCAAAGTCAAAACTGAATTTACTAATTTTTGGTAAAAAATGATAATACGTTTAGTATATATGTCATCTCGTGCATATGTATTGTTAAGTAGCTAGTGCAATAGTGTTGTAAGTAACATATATATAAATTTAATCCAGCATTTTCGTATTTGAAATAAGATGTGTTGGAAATATATAAGAAATATTTTTAAAAATTCGATTTCCAGTCGAGTTTCAGATGCGGGTATCATTTTCAAGATGACCCCGTATCCACTTTTAATATCATAGAATTACCCACTTTTCGTTCGATTTGCCGTCGGCGAAATGTTTCCATTGTCGGCGTTTTATTGCCAGCTCGCCAACAGGTAAGCCGACATTATTATCGGACGGGGGCCGTAAAATCCGGCCGCGTCATATATCCGGGGCCGTTAACTAACACTCTGGTATCTGCCGATTTTATTTATGTCCCAATAGCGGCGTCCAAATCCGTCCAAATTGATTTTAAAATTGAACTCATCGAAACGGACTTAAGCCGCAGCCATTTCCGGGTGAAAAGGCCGGAAAAAAAATCGATGTAAACGCCAATGACAATGGGTGCAATTTATTTCGGCGCGGTTCCGCAGCCACTGCAAAAATTAAATGTCACCATTCGCAATGAAAATCGTTCGCTACTGCTGTCTATATTGAGTTATAACTATATTAACTCAATGATTATACTGGTTATAAAAATAATACAATACAGATCCGATTCTATGGGTTCAGAGTTTAAGAAAATCGACCCTGATATTTTCCACGATTTCAATAAATCTGCAATTTCTTTATGCAATTAATTATCATGGACAGGATAGATTTATTAATATTTTGAAACTCATTAAATGAATCATACATTTAAAAACAATTTGAATAAGATACAAAAAATATAGCTAATCCTTCTATAGGATTGTCGTTATCTACAAAACGCTATTTTTTTAAGTAAAATTATGTGTATATTGCCTTTATGTGTAATACATATTTTAGGTATTTTAAAATATGTGAATGGAAAATTGTTTTATATATTGCTGTCGTTTAATTTATAATTTAAAAAATCCTAAACCTATGTTCGTATGGTTGCCTAGTCTTCTATAGGAATATTTTTAATATCTTGGCTTCTATTTGATCGCTATAGGAGGGTAAACTGTAATGATTTGAGAAAAAATAAATTAATCATCTCAGTCTTCATTAGAGGGTTTCATTTTTTTCAGATCTCACTTGTACTATACCTAAACTTACACAGCATACTTGTATTATGTGACTGAGATGAAACATGTTAGAATAGTATGGCAACAATAAACAGCGGCCATTGCTATAAAATCATTAAAATAGATGACAACCAAAACAAACTGCCGTTATTTTTGTAAAAAAACTATAAAAAGATTTAATGTGTTAAAAGAGGACGGCCTGCATTTTTATTATATTTAAAGTTAAAGTCGTGTCAATAGGGTCTATTAGCCACCTCAAGTTTTTGTTTTTTCGCGAATAACTCTTTTAATATAAATCCTACATGTTACAAACTTATTGTAATTGTCTAAAAAGTGTGAAAAATAAATATTATAAATTATCATTGTCCAATGAACAAAAGAGAACAAAAATATTTGCTTTGTAACTATACGCACGATGTATTTTCTCGCTCGCATCTGCTACGATGAGCCAAGTGCGATTGAAACGTGCTGTAAGAGCTTATTTTGCGGCAAGAGCTCAGTCTGGGGCGAGACATCGCCGAGAACAGTCCAAAATATCGACCAAATTATAAAGCATATGGTGTATAACTTTTTTTAATTTCAGAATAAAATATTTTTAAAAAAAATGTCAAGATATTTATGAAGATTCATCAAAATCTTGACTCGAAATGCTTGGGGTCTCTGATAGACCCCTTGGGGTCTGGATGTGTCTAGCCTAAAAAATGCAAAACCATAAATACAACCGTGTATAATCCTGATACTTTTACTTTAGAATTGATAAATAAAGTCCTCAAGAAATATAAAAGATTGTAAATGAGCCGTTGTAATAAAAATGATTTATTCAAATACCTATATATTCTAGAATACCTTTATATATAATTTATAAAATACGTTATTTAACTACTAAAACAGAAGAAATTCAAATAAATATTTTTATATAAGATACTCAGATGTCTCTCATTTGAATATTTCTAGCGATGAAAGCGAGTATTTTTTTCTCCGCAGTTTATTTTATTATTAAATGCCTACTCCAAATAAATTTAATATTAAATTTTATTTAAAATCTATTCATATTTTTGTTTAAATATCGTTAAAATGTTTTTGGTGTAAATAAAATGCATAGTATATTGCATTCGAGTATTAGTAAGCATTAAAACATATTTATGCCTTTCGCTATTAAGCCTTATAAAGCTATCTAAATGTATTCCCTCCTGGCCAGTGCTCTAAAGATTTACCAGAATTCATAGATTTGTCGCAAGGCTGACCTATCCGAGAACTAACTTAACCAAGTCGCGTAGTCTTTATTTAGGTATTGTAAAAATCAAAATGATTTAATAATACAATATGGTATAAATAAAGTATATAATAATTTTAGTGTCAATGTTTATCCAGAAGAAATTTTCCTCTTGGTTTTCCGGCACACGTCTCTTTTTGTTAAATTCAACAACGGCCAATATAATCATTGTGGATACAAAGAACACCATAAAGTACCAGCTACACAATGTCGTGTATTTTTTCTTCTCTCCCAACCCAACTTGTTTCCAGACTATAAAAGGAATTCTCGGCCGGATCGTGACCGGCATACCGACATCGTATACAGCGAAACAAACACACGGTCGTGTTGTAAGCGAAAAATCGACACTTTAAAGGTTACGTAGTACGGGGGAGGCTTATCTGGATGCAAAAAACAATTAACAGCGGGGCTACCTGCCTTTCAATATATCCCAGATCAGGGGCACTCCGCCCCCGGGCCCTCGAGCGCGTTATCACACTTAATTGAAACGGCACCCCGCGCCACCCCCAGGGCACACTGGCGGGGGATGCTGCCGAGATAAATGAACTGAGATAAGACGAAAAACAGCGAATTAAATTACAATGAAACGAAAGTTTTTCGCGTCGCCGGGGTCTAATGGCGGGGTCTGGTCGGTTTTGATGTCGAACGCTTTTAAGTAGGAAAAGTTGCCGGAATATACATCTCCTGATGGGCCCATTTTCTCTTTCTTTCTTTTTTGTTAACATTAGGAATTAGCATGCTCCCGGCGCGTTGAGAGTTGAGTCGTTGGAAAATCTTTTTTAATCTGTGCCGAGTTATCTCAGGAGAGAATCAAGTTTTTTAATTGAATTGTTTCGTTGAGATTGAACATCAGGCGGTAGGTTCATTGGTTTAGTAATTAACATGAATCTAAAAATTACTACACTTGATTAATAAACTATTTTTGAATCAAACCTTTGTGTTTAATCAATAATGCAATTATTAATAATTTTCATTCTTTAGAAACATTCCTTGTTTTTATTAAGTAGTCCTATCATTTATTGTACCCTTTTTTTAACGACGAAAGACGCAGGAAGCTATGTCTGACAAATATAGAGATTGATCCATAATAACGGTGTCGTTTTGACAAAAAAATTAGCTAAAACTGGAATGTAAACTAATAATTTAAAAAAAAAAATTGTTTTAATTTTATTACAGCATTGGTTCAAAATAATTCAACTTATTTTTTAAAATTACGTGTTCTTTTATTATTTTTTTAGTTGTGTTAGTTAACCACTTCATGCGCGTTGACGCCTATACGCGTCAAGCAGAAGCGTTCCAATTTCCGCGTTCACGCGTATTTGTGTGAAGCCAGATGCGCACAGTTTTATTATTGTATCTTCTCGTTGATTATGAAAGGATCACTCTTTAGCTTATTTTATTCCAATTGCATTCTTACTTTGCTATAGCCTGATAATAGATTTTCAATGCACTTTACGACTTTACATGCAATACGATTTTTTTGGCGTAAAAGTGCAAAAAATGGACCGAAAAGGGTTGAAAAAAAATTAAGTCGCAAAAACAAAGAATAGAATATATTATATATATTTTTTTCCACATTCAGCACACCCAACATCAACACCACATTATTTTAATATCCTGTTATACAAATCTGCGAGTCTCGTAGGCATTTTAAAGCTCGTTGTAGATTGCGATCATGATTGTGAAAGTACTGTTCGATACTATTAGTAAATCCTACTTAGTTACTAAAGTACTTGCCATTGATTTATAAATTTCACCATTTTATTATCATTGGCTATTGTGATATAAATGTCTTTTTACGCCAAAAAACATCAGGACGTACCAATGCGCGAAATTAAAAATAATTATATTGGTTATATTAGTTGACCGTTTTATTTTAAAACCGTGTAAAAAGAGATATGTATATAAAACAATATAACTTTAGTAAGAAATATAATTTAAATTGTTATAAAAACGTATATGAAATTTAATTTGACATATTATAATTTTAGAAAATCAATTGATTAAATTATCAAACTTCGACAACTATGTTTTTTTTAATATTTAATGAATAACTTGTTATGTAAAATATATCATATTTTATTAAAAACTTTCTCTATAGGAAATTTTGCCATGTATACAAAATAAATAATAAACTACCCTCATAAAACCTGAACAATGAGACCATCAGCATTTTTTTTAATTTTATTTTTAGCCATGCCATTACCGAAAATAATGGTCATTACATAACATCTTACGCCAACGCGTTAAACAACCCTATTACACCGGGCACACGACGCCAAAAGGAGTAAGTTCATTTTAACTTTTCTCCACACCGACCTCCGCCAAAATAACACAACATTTTCTTGCCAACTTTTCTTGTACCAGAAAAAAAAACCGAAGTGATGAACGCAAAAAAGGGGACTTTCTCTCATTTTGGTCGCGACACAAAATTCCTTTTAAGCTGATTGGATCCGAGTTTGTTACTCCTAGTGGATAAAATCAACGCGAAAAAAATTGTAATTTCAATCATAAAGTGTTGCCGGATGTTGCATAGAGCGAATTATTCGCGACCTGATGAGAAAACGGAAAATTTGTTGCAACCGAAGTTTGTTGCAGATAGCAATCACGCTAATGGAGTTATGTGACGACGAGGGTTGAATTGAAAATTGCGTCACAAAACTTTGTATGCCAAATTATTTATTTAAATTTCCCATGAATTATAAACAAGATGCTGAAGCGTGATTTATTTTCATGGTAAATCGACCGCGAATGCTCAGAGTAGATTGCGTCCGTTGATTGCATGATGAAAAACCTCGAGGTGAAGTATCCCTATTTTATCCCGAGACCCCACACCTTCTCCGATGCAGTAACTTTAAATTGGATACCGCACAACCCGGCTCCGCATTTTATAATAATTCGGCGGGAGCAAAGTTTCGCAACACAAAATGGTTGTATCACAACAACCTGATTATCCATTCACCCATTAAGACCGGAATCTTTGAAAGTTTCATGCAAAGTTTTGCGCGAATAGAAACGAGAGCTTATCAAATATCAAAACTCTGATCCCACCCCTTCCCCTCCTATAATGTATACAGGGTACACTGAAACACTGAAAGCAACACAATAGCCCCGGTCTGCAGAGAATTGCTACAGAATTTATGTACCCGTTCTATAGCACAAAGAGTGGTGTGTCTGGTTACCCGGAGACAGGGTCAAACTCTGCTGGGCGGGGTGTCCAGGTTCAGAGTTCAACCCTGACTGGGGGACACTTGGTGCATCTGGCTGTGTGCAACTAATTAGTGAATTCGCTCGGCGGCTGTGTTTAACGTGCCAGAAATAAATGCAGGTTGGGAAGGGTTAATGCCTGAATCTGTGTTATATTTATCGTGTATGAATGTATGCAGAGTTGTCGGCCATTATTGCTTTATTATGCTGAAATACAGCTGCAATTAGAACTAATATGGTGCAGTATAAAATCATATTATATTGATCTAAAAGAACTAATACAGAATTTACCAATGCTCTTTATTATGTCATCTCAATCAGCGATTATTAAATAATACACATAAATTTGTACCATGGATTTCCACGAAGAGCATAATACAATTGTTCATAGTGAGATATCGCTATCATGTTGTCAGTTATTTTTTTTTAAACTGACGAATGACATACAGCCTGTGCATTTAAAATTTGTAGGCACTTTTAACTCCATTATTTTTTTTTGCCTTTTTATATGAATATTATTAAATATTGCATTGATTCTACATATAAACACAAAACTATAAAGCTATGTATTGCACATATAATCCAATAGAAATTGAATAAAATTAATTACGATAATAGACATCTACTATAATTTACATTAAAACTTCAAAATCAATTTCCAGAGAAATGTAGGTTTATTTAGAACGATATAGTATTAAATAAAACAACGATACTATCAATGTTTTCTTCCTGATATTTCATAACTTTTATGTTATACTATCTATCTACAATCTTTTTAAATTCGAAATATATATTATTTGTTGTGATAACGTTCAAAACTGAATCAAGGTGAATGTCAGTAATTCTGGATCTGACAGGAGACTTATTTATTTTATATATTATAGAATCTTTAGATTATCGAGATATATATTTAGAATTTTTTTATTATGCCATCCATCATTTGTATTTTAATAAACAAATATAAAATAACTGTAAAAATCTTTGAATATTTTTAAACCTATATTTGCAAAATAATCTCTAACTTCAAAGAATTTTGCCTTAAAATCTGAATCACACTGTATTTTCATCATCTTTATTTGCATATGATTAAGTATTGTATCTATATTAATCGATAAATCGATGAGAATAAAGATATTTTGCATTTCATTAATTTAGAACCTACAAATCTTGTTTCAAATTAATTTATTTATATACGTTTTTTTTATTCTTCTCCTAGCAATTTTAAATTTTACTCAGACACTATTACTATTTTTTTAAAAGTATGTTATGGCTATACGAGACGTTAATGCTTATGAAATATTAATTAATAATATTTCGAAACAATCCATAAATAATTTACAGTTGGAAACATTGCATTGCGTCAATAACACGACTTAAGTAACTCTTCATTTTTTTTTTCAGAGAACTGTCGTTGATTTAAACCTCGACAATTTTTAAAATAATTAGTATTTTTATAGTAAAGTATACGAAACACAACATTTATCCTATGATGTCAGAGCCTGGGACACACAAATCGGCCTGCAGTCCTCAAGCTTGAGGCCCTTGTTTTACAATGATTCCTTTTGATTACATAATAATTTATTCATAAAAAATACCCCAGTAAAATATATACTTTATTAAGTTAGATTTTTACAAAAAGTTATATCTGATTGATAATATATAGATATTTTAACTTATAATAAAATTACAACAAAACAGTTTTCTAGATACTTCTGCCAGATGCTTGTAATAAAACCTAGGCTTGTAAACATAAATTGTATGTTTTTATTGCTTCTGAGTTTCTTGGCCGTTTACTACAAAATCATTTAAAAAGTAACGAAAGAATTAATAATGCTAAAGTTATCCTCTATATCATATTATGACGTTGTTTTATAACCTAGTTACTTTTCTTTCGAGTTTTTAAATATTATTAAAATATGCTTCTAAGTTTAAAACGATGTCTGATGATTAAGAAATATAATTTGTTTCTTTTGGAAAGATTATTGCGAGATATAAAGCAAAAACCCTTACTCTTTATATATTTTTGCTCAACAAATTGTAATATGGTATATACGATATAAATAATAAATTAGTACCATTTGGTTATATTTTTTACATGCCTAAAAATACACAGCCAATCCAGTAAATTTTCAAATTAAAATTACTTCGAATAATTTTATTTGATTTAATCTTTAAAGAATTTTATATATTAAAAATCGAATCTGCCATGAAGACTAATGAACTCAAAGTCAAATAATCAAACTTTTCAGAGGACGCCCAAAGAAAGTGAATACAAAATTACCGAACGTCTGGCATTCCGACAAATCGATAAACAAAAGTGTCGAAGGCACAACAAAATTGTAAGAGAGCACTCCACCCTGTGTTAAGTTCCACCCTGACCACCCACCCCCTCCCATCCGTGTCGAGGTGAATCGATAATGTCAAAAACCCAAAAACGAGAGTGAGTCCTTAAATTGGTGTCGAGTGTGCCCGGGCTTTAATTTTAAATTGTTGATTTTGGTTGCGTTCCCCGGCTTATCGATGTTATTACAAGTCACTCTTATCTAAAAAGGTTTCGGTTCGGCGAGACTTCAAAGAAAAATTTTCGCAGATCACTTGTTTTCGCAGCGACTTTCAAATTTAAAATTCGAATATA
Source organism: Philopotamus ludificatus (assembly GCA_022495035.1). Classification (NCBI taxonomy): domain Eukaryota; kingdom Metazoa; phylum Arthropoda; class Insecta; order Trichoptera; family Philopotamidae; genus Philopotamus; species Philopotamus ludificatus. Next base: position 65,154 of record JAGXCT010036482.1, on the reverse strand, counting down.
TTCTAATACGTGCGCAGAATGATTAAATTTTGATTAGATTTAATACTATCTTGCCGCATTACAACGCTTATTTTTATGGCCGGCCATTTATAAGTTTAAGCCGATACTGAGCTCAGTGCCATTTTTAAAACTTCCCAACGTAATACGGCTATGGCGTAGGGCCTCTGAAAATTGCTATCGGATGAAAAAAAATAATGATGTCTATCCAAGCCGTTACTTCGACAAGTTCTTGAGCTATTCAGCTCATAACCGCTAATCGAGCAAAAAAAAGAGGAGTAGCACGTGAGGAAAATTCGCGCGTAACGAGCGAAAGAGAAGCAAAATACAAATCATCAATAAAAACCCATTGATGAAAAGAGCCCTCCGGCAAATTGCTCGCTCCATCTACCGAAATGGATTCGATTCTGGTGCAAAGAAATAAAAAATAAAAAAATACAGTAGAAAGGATATTTTTGAAGCGTTACCGATGCGAGAATTATCTTTGTCGAAAAAATAAAATTGTTTTTTTATCCACCTTTCGGAAAATCGGCTCCCGAATCGATCAATATCCTCGCCGTGGAAAGCTTTGTTTCGTTAAACGCTACGTTAGTCAGATAATCGAGGGTCGAACATTTATTGCTCTTTACAAAACGTATCGCAGTATTATACATTTATAGAAAGCTATTATATGATTTATAAAAAAAATTCAAGTTTTAATTAGTTAAGAAAATTCGCCTTATTTATTTAATTTTAATATTTAAAAAATATACGTAATAATTAATATTAATATAATAAAACTGCAATATATTATTTAAAAAGTATTTAACCATTTTATCATAGTGTTGAATGTCAAACATCAATAGTAATGGACATCTCATCTCATTATTTTTAAATAATAGCACAAAAATAAAATAATCCACACCTGTTGCTACAAAGAGCGCTCTCTAACATGTGTCTCATATTGTAATCGAAAATCTCTAATTGAGATTAAATTTATAAAAAAAGCACGGCTTAAACATGTCAAATGGATTAATAAAAATTATTGTGTAATTAACAGTTGACGTTTTTAAATGAATAATTTACTTTAATCTAGAATTAATACTTTATAAGCTCCAAAGTCAAAAATATGTAAGGATTAGTTAATTTATTGATTTTTCAAATCTATTTATAATAAATAGTAATTGCAAATAACTTTAATGACAATAAGGATTAATAAAAATGTCCAATTATTTGTTTTGTTGTGTTGGTACACTTGACCAGTTTTCGGTATCTTGTGAGTAACTTGTACGGATACTTTATTTTTTGGCCATCTTAAATGTTTGACATCTTTTAATGTGTTCGACTCGTGCCTTTAACTCTTTAAATAACTCAACGGACCATTTTTTGTTATTATTAATATTGAGAAAATATAGAAAGAGATAAACGTATTTGCAGGACATCGTCTTTTTCGACTTTTCCTTATTCTCGAGGATAAAAAATAAACATTAATGGAATACGTTTTGATAACATTGAGAAGATGGAGAGATAAAATTGCTTGAAAAGCTGAATGTCAGACCAAAAATTAGGTTCCAGAATAAGAATCTTTAGTAGATTACTTTAAAGTACAAGCAAAATACAAATTTAATTATTTATTTAAACTGAAACTTATATGAAGGTTCGATAAATATTCTAAAGACTCAGGGAAAATGAGTACCTCACAGTTGGATTCCTCCCTAGTTACAAAGTATCTAAAATATATAAAACCATGGTTATAGTTTGTAGGCAACACGCATATTATGTCAATAATGTAAATTAACCCTGACTATGTTAATAGTCAGATAGGTGTCCGATAAAAACTATGAATTCATGGAATTCTTAATAAAACTGGCCAGAGTTTATGTAAGTGGAAAAGACTCATTACCTTCGCATATTTTATAATAATATTTATGTGGGTAGTTTGGCGAGTTGGAATTAATTAATTTAATACCATCTATATTTGGTTAAATAAACAATTATCCAACTGAAATAATATTAAAAATAACCAGTGTCGTGGTTTGACACTGGGAGGAATGTATGTGTGAGAGACTCGTTACCCTTTCATCTTAAGAATCTTTGGAATCGAATCATTATATGGGTGAATAGGCCAGAGCTGTGGAATCTTTATGTCAGGGGTGAGCAACCCGCGGCCCGCCACACTTTTTCGTGCGGCCCTCCAAAGTTATTACATTTTGACTAAAAGCGTGTCATCTATATCTGAAAATATATACGAAATAATGGCAACGAAGCAATGCCAAATTTGTCATAAACCTAGCCGTGCCGATGGGGTATATTTGGGACTCCTACATATTACTAAATATTTTTTTAAAAAATAAATATTATAAATAATCATCATTGTTCGAATTTTGGATTTTCTAATCACGATTTTCCCCCTTAAATTTATCTGATCCTCTTGTTTTTTCAATTCGAGTTGTTGATTTATGCGATGAAGATAATTTGCCTTAAATATGATATGACTTCCTGGTCCATTAGATGATTTAACGACGTAGTGTTAAGTCAGGGGTGAGCAAACTTTTTTCCAATGTTGGGCGGGATGTAAGAAACTTATGATAATACAAACACTGAATGAAGAACTCTAATTATCTCTTTATTAACAAAATAATTATAGTATAAAAAAATACTGAAAACACTCATTAATATGTTGATAAAGATTAGCTAACCTATCCGTCACGGCGGCATGAAACTAAACGCATCATCCGAAGGGGGTCTATTCATAAGGGAAAATAAACCCCAAGCATTTCAAGTCAAGATATTGATGAAATCATCATCAATATCTTGACTTTTTTAAAAAAAAATAGATTATTCTATAATATATGAAACAAGATATCAGCAGTCTCTCGGGACCTATATTTGGGGACGTCAAGATTTTTTATTTTTCTCGAATAACTCTTTTAACACATTCCGGTCCGCTGGGTTCCGCGCCGAGTTTTGCGAGGGCGGGGCGATTTCGCGAAACAAATAGCAAAAGTACTTCAGTTAAATCGATGTAACTTTCATACCATTTAAGTTACGTCAATATTTTTTATGCTGTGTTGAGAAAGCTTATCTTTATGTAAAAAAATAATAGCTAACTTCTCAAAGTGAGGGCTGCATATCAATGAAATATAAATGATTTTGGCTTAACATCAGCGCCAACGAGGACTCGAAAACGCGTCCTCCGTACTTCTACGTTGCCCCGCGAGGACGCGTTTTCGAGTACTCCGGACCGCAACGTGTTAATATAAATCCTACATGTCACAAACCTTTTGAATTTGTCTAAAAAAGTTTAAAGAATAAATATTAAATATAATCATTCACTTTTATAGTCCGCAATTACAAAAAAAAAAAATAACAACAATATTCGCCACAGGCGCGATGTGCTTTCTCGGACGCATCCGGTATGATGTGCCAAGTGCGAGTGAAACGTACTAGTGACAGGTGCCCCGAGCATTTGACAGTCGTCGGTAGTCGGCGAAAAAATATAAATTCTTCACCAATATCTTGACTTGAAATGCTTGGAGTATAGATATAGATATGATAGACCCCCTTCGGTCTGTGATGGATCGGTTAAGTAAATCTTTCAATCCATAATCCCCGGGTCCATAAAAAAATATTATTATTATTTATTTAAATGGCCTATCGATGCTGTATCAACGGAGATGCAAAAATCAAGATAAAATTTTCTATGCATTTTACTAAATTTAATATTAATTTTACTATCTTTGCTAAACTATACAGTTGCACTAAATTAAGTTACTATGCAAGATATAAAAAAATCATTTTTGTAACCTGATGGACACTGCCTTCTATGGAATAAAACTAATATCTAAGAAAAATATTCACCAATTTTGAGACATTCTAATTAAAAAACAAACGCATTTTCAGTTAAATTTAAATTGAGAGAAAAAAAGTGCATTTATCTTGAACTCGGATTGCACGGGGATTATCGAGTATTCGCCTTAAATCTAGATGGGGAGATATTGACTGAGTTTAAATTTGAAGCTCTATGCATCGATCAAAGAATGATGAATGCAAATAAATATAGAAATGCAACAGAAGACAATGTTCTTCCCTTATTGAGGGACGAATTTACTGTTGGCACGATTTTATAAGACGACTCTTCACCGTCTCATCGAGCTACAAATAATTAATTTCACAAAAAATAGTAATATCAGATGATTAAGACAATCCTGTTCCATATTTTAGGATCATATATTAAAAAAAAAATCATTAAACTGACATTGATACAGCCAGAGTTCGAATTGAAGATTCCTGCGCAATAAAAATAAAAAACAATCATAAAAGAGCTAAAATATACGATAAGCAAAATATATTACTGATAAGGATGTCTATACATTTTTTTAATCTATTGTGCATAAAAATATCATTTTAGTAAATAAAAAATGAATTAACCCTTTGATAAAAATAAATTGATCGTTAAATATAATAATATTTACATTCTTGTATTCGACCTGATCACGTGGTCGATAAGCTAAACGCGAATGAGAATTGTTTGGCTAGATAATGGAGGTAAAGAGAAAAGTTCCGTATTACCGTATACAGAAGGTCGCTTTTTGTTTGCCGCTTAAATGTGTTCAAGGCAGGTTTTTATATGTCCTGGACACGTGGTCGCTAGCATTTAACTGTTGGTCCGACGTGAACGAGTGTTGTTGTTTGTCAGTCAGTGGAGATGAAGAGAATAAATCCCTATTATCGTATACATAAGGTCGCTTTTCGAAGGTTGCGTAACGTTATGTTTGGGGCAGACCTGTATATGCCCCCGCTGGTCTATATTTTCTACTCGATTCTTTGTTGGAATTCATCGAAACATGCAAATTCTAATTTCTCAAATATTTCTGAGGATAATTCCTCAACTAACGCTTAAAAATATATTCAGTGATTTCATAAATATGGGAGATTATTGTTAAAATATTTATTTTTATTGTTTATAAAGCAGAAATCATGTGCTTGCTAAATTATTGTTTTCCATTGAATAGAATTTAATTGGGAAATACTTAAATATATAATCCAAAGTAAATTTAACGAGCAGATCGTTAAACTCTCGACGAAGCTTTTACTACAACTAATAATAATTACATCATTTCTCTGCAATTTCTTTTCTTCCCACATCGCATTAAAATATCTTAAAATTCACACTAATATTTTATTGAAACATGCGAAAGTTTACATCAAATTTCAGATTATGAATTTATTAATCATTAATTAATTAATATTTTTGCAAATGATTGAGCATCGTTCGGCAAAACTCTAAAGGTATTTTAACACCAAAAAAATTGCTGGAAGATACCCATTTTTGCCAAGAGCAATAAATTGGATATATAAATATGGCAAAAACAAAATTTAACTTTTAACCTTTGGTCAGTTTCAGAGAAATCGCACATAAAACCCACGAGTTATTGGCTGTATAATATGAAATTTGTGATCACATTGTGTTAAAATTGCATTTTGTGGTAATTGGGTAAGGTTTTTAATTAATTTTTTTTTGTTATTTATTCAATTAATTTTTATTATTTAATTAATAAAATATAAAAAGAGAGTTAAAACAGGTAAAATTGGGTGTTCTTTCTCGAAAAAATATGTTTTTGATTTTTGTCCAGGGGCGGCTCGTAGATATAGAATGCTGAGCTGCAGCACCCCCAAACAAATTGAGGAAATATATATTTTTATATATATGTGTTCATTGATTAAGTATACGGAAATATAAATATAATTTATATATAGTGTTACGTTGCCTGATTGTCTGCACTACCAGCGTCGGGTATTGGTCGGATGCGGGCCGGTAGCGGAGTGCGAGGGGGGGGGGTGCGACTCGGTGCAGTCACACTGACTCACTGTTTCTCTGAGCCACGTGGCGAATCTCCGTTCTACTCTAATTTTGTTTTACGAATATATTAAAAAAATCATTGATAAAATGAGTAAGAAACATCTATAGGATTTGATCTCATAACCTATTTAATAAACGACATTTTTTTAAAATAAATCAATAATAAAAAAACGTAATTATTTTTTTTTGCTAAAAATTCTTTTGGGCCAATGCGTCTAGCCCACAGAGTGGAAAAGGTTAAATAAAATATGAGCGAAATTTACTTTGGAATATTCCACAGCACCCCCAAATATTTTACCTACGACCCGTCACTGATATAAATACTAATTTTATATAATGTTAATTTACATATTTTTTTGAAAAAAGTCCTTGAATTGTAAAAATAACTATGCGAAATGTAGTGTTTATTTTAATTTTGCGGACTGTACAAGTCCAATTGTCAATTTTTTGTGTTGGTACCCTTGTATTTGACGCATCTTGACATTGATAGCCATATGGAATCATTACATTATTCGGGATTCTTCCATTTTTTGAATGTGTTAAAAAATTGAAAATATGAAAAGAATTTCGAGCAAAAAATTGATTGGTATGCTGCTTTAGCTTCCATATTCGCCGCACATGGCCTCATGCAACGTCTCTCTATTCCATGAACATATAAAAACGAAGACGATTGGCTAATATTGAGGTTGAATTGCATTTTTTTAAATAAATAATTTGAAAATATCTCTAAATAAATATGAAATAAATTGTTATTTTCGCATCAAATAATTTCGCGAGCAAAGAATTGAAAAAAATACGCCATTTCAAGCCAACGTTACATTGTCCGCAAAAACGCGTGAACGGACATACCTCGAGTTTTAGGTATGACGCGAAAACGCGTCATCGGACTATAAAGTGTTACTATTGTAAAAAGCGAAATTATCATAACTATTAATTGATATTATTAAAAAAATATATGCATAATATTATTTGAGGTTTATTATTATAATCATTGTAATAATTCCGTATGAATAAATCTGTGCATGTATATTCTTGCTCCTCCGCAATTACATACATTTTTTGATAATTTCATATGACAACAATGGCGGCAAACAGACGGCTCACCAACTGCGACAGGAAGGAAATGACTTTCTAATCGATAGAACACAGCTAGCGGTTATTGTAGCATCACTCATTATGATATGCAACATCCTGTCTATTTGCTCGCATAAAAATAATAACCATTGTTGCTAGATAACAACGGGAAAAAATACGATTCAAAAATTCAAACGCACGCACTGAATCAGGTGTTGCCATATAATGCAATAAAACCATATTTCGCTTGCGGAGTGCGAATAATAAGAGCGCGGGATTATGGTCGTAAATCATGTTTTTTTTTGTTCTTAAAATATAAATAATACGTCCAATAAAATTGTGGATAATAAAAGTATAAAAGAGAAATGGTTTTATAATTATGCTGATTTTATTACTATAATTCATTTTCTATTAATCTCTTAAATCATCACGCATATAAATGTGCATATGCAAGTACATAAATCAATTATGCTGTATAATCTATTATACATATATGTGTACATAGATCATTTCAATTTTATTTCATACATTGTATGTATATAAAAAAATGGTGGATATAATTTTAAAAAGTTGATTTCTAAAATAATCATTTTTTTATTGTTGCATGTATGATGCAGAACGCATCCGCTTGCGTAAAAATGGTGCGAAATTATGTAAGTATATTTTTACAGTGATGCTTACTGAAAAAAGTGTTTAGACCAAATCTTTGGCACCGCCCGCTATGATATTCAAAATGGCGGATTATAAATTCATTTGTTTTCAATTAAATGAATAAAATATTGTGAATTACATACGATTTTACACTATTTTGATGTAATTATAAACGAAAAATAATTTTAATACGAATTTAATAAAATTTTAATGTTCTGGACTGAATAAATGGAGGCATTTCCGTATTCTAAACCAAAGATCTGCACCAATGGTTTACGAATTCTGCGAGAATTGTTTTAATTTTATTTTTTTCTTTCTCAAAAAACCTTTACATATTTATCAGTGCTGTTCAAAACGGCCCGGCCCCTTCATGTTTATATCTACGGGTATAGAAAGAAGTTGCAGGGAACCATGTCCGGCGAATATAGAGGCTGAGGCAACAGACAGAAAACTATAAAATAAGCATATAATATGGCTACCAATCACGATTTAATATTTTTAATTGATCCTCTTGTAAAAGAAGAGTAGAGTGGTAATAAGAGTAGTCTTAGTAATAAAATCAAATGAGAGAAATGAATCGATGTAGCTCTTCTATCTACTAGATATCTTCTAGAAAGAACTGTGGAACAACCAATTTTCTTGATTATAATTCAACGATTCTTCGAATATACGTAGAAAAAAAAGAAGACAATCTGAAGGAGGTAATGACGAAGGGAAACGAAAATAACGATTAAAAAGAGAAAGACTGGCGAAGTATAGCCCTGATCACTTTCGACATGTTTCTTACAAAAGTTATTCTTCAACTAGACGATTATTATCCAATTCTTCATCAATTTAGTGGTTAAAATATTTTAGCCGATCCGTCACGGCGGCTCGAAACCAACGCCGCTGGCCGATGGGGTCTATTTTGTATGAAAATAGACTCTTGCACAAGGGTCCCAAATATACCCCATCGGCACAGCTAAAAGTTCACACCTCATTTCGTCACATATCCCAAGTGCTGTAAATCCCAATCTAGGCCAGTAGCGTGCCTAGAGTATCCGGTCCCTGTGTGTAGAACTTCAGTCATATTCCACCAAACACACAAAAGAACCTTCCGAAATGTCATATATTATATTTTTAAAATGTTCTCTTGGCGCCCTGGCGCCTGTGTGCGCCGCACAATTTAGCAATATGGACAGCGCACTGATCCAGGCACATTTCTGTCATTCTTCAGTACATCATTTTAACCCTTTCAATGCGGCGGGTCTAAACACGATTCTGCATCTGAGTGCGGTGCCGTTTTGGACCAAATTATTTTTTTAGCGAGATAAATCTGTATTTACCGTTATAATAAATCGAACAATAAATCGAACAAAATATCAATTGCTCAAACAGAGATTAGGTGAGAAAAAAATGGGAATGCGAATCAAAATCAAAAATGCGAAATGCAATTTTCTTATACCATTACATCCGTACACGTGTATGTGGAACATAATGTACGTGGAAACACCCTTAACAACCCCTGAGCCAAGATACGTCACCGATTCTACTGCGGAGATTTGAATGAGACACCACGCGCGATTTGAATCGTTACTATTCATATTTACATATTACATAGTTCCTATAAATTTCTTGTGATATGTTGTATATTTATTGATAGCTGTGTTTATTGGCTGATTTTTAAAACAAACACCATCACTTAACTTGGTCTAGTTTACATGTAACGACAAGTTAAAGTTTTAAAGAATCTCGCGCATGTACGACATGCGGCCGCACCATGGACACGACTTGTATGCGCATGTACGTCATGCGCCCCGCACTGAAAGGGTTAAAGGCGTTAAGCCTCTATCCTTCTCGATCACCCAGATATAAATACCCTTGAACATAAAACTAATATTTATTTATCCTATCCAACAAAAAAAATCGAAGGAAAATAACACGCTCACCAAATGCGATTCTATTTCGAATACGGCGCATGCGCCTTCTCTATTACAATTTTTTTCTACCAGCTCCAACGCGATACCTTCCTCGTTACTTCTTCAACAACACCAGGTGTATCGATACAAATAGAGCAATTTCGAAGGAGTCCATGAACCAATCTAGAGCCGATTGGATAATTCCAGCTCCAAAGTCCCAACCAGCTGATTGAATCAAAACATTTCGTGCCGGACTACATCTTCAACACGTTTAATTGGTCCATTACGTCCGGAGATGTGTTCGCATCAATCACCTGTTCTCCGATCAGATGGTACATGCTGTTTGACCTTCAAGTTTTCATATATTAGTTTATATATATATTTATTTTTTGTACTTCTCGCAGCTTCTTACAAAGCCAGTTACACACTGACACAAAATGCCGAAGAGCGCCTCGCACTAATCTGATGCACAATGCCGACCAGCATCCAGCTGATTGGTCACGGAGGGCTTCTTCAATGGGCTGCCATGTAATTCAATTATTTATTAACGATCTGGTACAGGCCCGGCGACGTTCTTCTCTAACCAAAGTCGTCGAATGCCTCGGTTAAATGCAACAATGCTAACTGGCAGATCGTCGTAAACCGTGTTACAATGATTGAATTTAATTGATGGCGATTCTGGGTCAATCAGGTGCTGGCTCAATAGCAGATGGGTTACGAAAGTGAAGAATTGTGTTGCGAGCTCGCAGCACACGGCTCTTCAGGGATTAACTTATTGTGAAAATTTATGGAGTCCACAATGCCGATGCAGTTCGATTGCCGAAACGAGCGTTCTGGTTTTTTGCGCTATGGGTTAAATTCTTGGCCATAACATAAATTGTGCGCTGCCGAAGTTCTCAAACCGTCGTCAATTTTTTTATCGATCGATAAAACGTTCCTCTCGAGCATCATTACCGTGTCGGGTATTTATGCGATTAATATGCAATTAATGTTATTCTTGTATATGTACCGAAACCGGTCTCAGTTTATTATGTGTATAAGAAGCCATGTTCCTCAGCGGTCACCTATCCAAGTAATGACCGTGTCCAGCGTCGGTAATAGCTATAGTAATCGTGCGAAAATTGATTCTAGACATTACCTCCGTTATTCGCTAACATTTTGAGGCAATATTTGCACATCTTCAGAAAACATATCATGTATTTATCTATAATTATTATATCATAATCATATTAAGTGTTATCATTAAATCTGAACAGAACTAGAAAGCTTGGATATAAAGATCGATTTAATTATATTATCAGCATTATGTGGAAAGAGTTGATTATCACATGATTACTATGGTTAATCAAAGCTGAGAGTGCTTAATACTCTGCTGGATGATGTTAATTAGCATCAGTATATTTTAATTAAATACTCAGACTGTTGTTAAACAACTAGAGAAGCTTGATTGTTGGCAATTCTGCGCACAAGACATCAATTCAATTCTTTCTAGAAAGAAAATCATTCTTTCCAGAGAGAGCTCGTATCGATTTATATTTTTAATGATTCTATAACATCTAATCTACTAGAAAGGCTCGCCAAGATCAAGCTCAATTAAATATAAAGATTTAAATCCAGTAATATTCAATTTTACATACACTCGCGGCAGATTGATTTCACACACCTAGTAAAAATCGTTGATACCATTATTTTCGTTGTGTTTTTTTTTCTTTTAAGATATTTATGGATGGAACACATCAATAATACAACCGTCCTTCGACTTTTTCACAAGGAGCAGAAACTTCGGGACACCGAAACACGTAAAATTGAATACTCTGGAGACATCATTCGTGAACGAAAGTATCGCCTTCTGCAGACTATCATGGAACAAAAAGTATAAGTTAAACCATGGTTGAGAAGAAGAAAGCTGTCGTGACTTCGCAATATTCGCAACTGGAGCGGATAAGGTGCTCCAAAATTGTTCCAGCCTGACAATTATGTAGAGAAAAGGCAAGGACATCCAGATCCCCTACGTCCGAAAACGGACATGGTACCTGAAGATGAAGATTTGTCTTTTTCTGCATTTGCATAGCCAGAGAGCCAGGTCTACCCCAATTACTGACTACAGATACACTAGTAGCCGTAGAGACAAGAAGTATTTCTTCCCAGACTCGTACTTAGAAGACCCGGAACAGGGATTTACCTTATTTTAATCGTTCCAGCTTATCACAATAGAACTGCACCGTTATTGTCTGGCTATATTTAAGAATTTTATAATAAGAATTCCTTTACAATCCCACAATCCAGGGAAAGGTACCTTTTTATATGTTAGGTTCTGTCTAAGCGTTGCTAGTGGTACCTGCCCTTTAGAAACCCATTATTTTTGCGACATTGATTCGATAATAATACCCACTTCTCATCCGCTGAATTTTCCTCTAATACTATTAATTTATGACACAATCGAACCATATCTATGAATCTTGCCAATAATTTTTAAATGTTCTTGCTCTCTAGACCAATAGTATCCAACTCTATCTGCTATTTATAGAATATATCTGATGAGATCAAATTTGCAACATCTAGTAGTGGGTCGACATCGTCTGTACTCCTGGTGTGATTAAAAAGACGATGTATTATTATGTTTTAAGAAATGCAATAAATTATTTTATATTAGGATATTTTCCATCTGGCGCCCGTAATTTTGCGACGCCTGTGTGCGCCGCACAATCTGGCCATATGAACAGCGCGCCCTAGTTTCCTCTCTCAGTATCTTTTCTT
>JAGXCT010036482.1:21677-46794 GCA_022495035.1 Philopotamus ludificatus | reverse complement strand
TGGCAGATCTGTAATTTTTTTCAAAATCTCCCTAACCCTAAATGTTGTATATGCTTCATTATCCCGAAAACGCGGTCCCAACTTTCGCGCTATCAATGGTATTACTGTATTTTTCAAAAAATTGGTCAAAAAAATTTAAACAAAAAAAACATCAGAGAAAATGAAGCCATGGAAAATTTTTCATTGCAGAATGGAATGGATAGTATTATTTATTTATAAATACCAAAATGGATTACCTTATTAATTTGAAATTAATCTTAAATCAAATTAATGATTAAGTCGTGTTTATCACTTTTTTACAGCAAAAATATGTACAAAAAAGCTATTTTTTTTAAATCGTGTTATCAAAAAAACTGCACAATAAAAAGGTTTTTTTTTAGCATAATCAATGAATGGATATGTTTTTAATTATTATATTAATTATCAGTTGCTGGATTTTGACGCGTTTTAGACATATCACAACATTTGCTTATCACGAATTTTGTAATTCTGTGTCGCAAAAGGTCGACCGTTGAGTTTATCTGCAAAAAAATTTTTTTGCAAGATTGATGAAATTTTCTGCATTTATTTGAAATATGTCATACAAATTTGCAGATGCTTAATTAGAATTTTATATTTAAACTTATCAATTTCCGCAGTTTATCTTGAGGTCAATTTATCTCGCGTGTATACGCACGCACACAAGCGTTACACGGTTTTTAACAACAAACTATACATTTTTATGACTTGCGGTCGCAACGTACTGATAAATAAATTGTTACTGAATAAATTTATAGTGTGTTTAAAAAAATAAACAACAACAACAACAACTACGATAATAATTTATGAAAAAAAATATATACATATATGTGTACGTTTCGGTAAACGCCAGTGTTTTTGTAGGCGTCGAGGAAAAATACGATACTGCATTATCAATACGCCATTGTATCCTGTTTCGTTGTGGCAAACAAGTTTCAGTTGGGCGAAAATTTGATATGAGCTGGTGTGGTGTGAAAAATAAATGGCAATGAACTGGACTTGTTTTGTGCGGTTTGCATAAGAATGCCATGTATATGTGAGACGGACGGGGATCGAAGAGAGAGGAGAAAGAGTAGAGGGTGTTTAATTAAATATTTTAAAATCTTTAATAAAAAAGTGTTGCCAACAGCGCGTCTACAATGTTGCCAACTTTGATCGATATCGAACAACGATATTGTAAATCATTTTTTATATACAAATAACACTAGGCAACCTCTTCCATCGCAGTATATTGATTTAATTATTCATTAATACAATATTTAACGTGGGGGCCACCGGTGACCGGCATTGAGTAACACCTATGACGATAAAAAAATAATAATATTTGATAAATTAGTCAATTTATTGCGTAATTAACCGTTCAGACGCTACGGCGTGCAGGCACGCTAAATCGTCTACACCAGCAAACGCTACTACGAATTTATTTATGAATAAATATAATATCTTTAAATGAAAATTAAATGCAGAGACATCTTTTGAAGGCAATGACATTGTTAGAATGTCGATATGTTTAGCCGTTTCATTTTATTTGACGTTTATACGGCGTACGGTAAGAATCCTATAATTGGCTTGGCGATTAAAGGGTTAAATGTTTCTTCTTTATCTTCTTATTTTTTGTATAGCGTCTACGGCATAGAAACCGCACTCTAAAAGACTAGGAATCCATATAAAATTTGTATTTCGTTATTTTTAATTGGTATCAGACGTGGCGGCGATAGCGGCACAATCATGGTTTCGTAGATTTTACTGAGGAGCCAGGCCGCTATCCAGGCCAATTCGTACCGTAAATTAAATACGAATCGGCCCCAACCTCGTCTGATTATTATTGTTACAATCCGCACGTTGACATCTCAGCTCCCGGGCTCATGGTTGGCGACCTGACCCGTATTTGAGCCTAGAAAACCTGGAAGACGACTATCACAGTCCTGACATCGGGTTTGGGACGAATTGTTCTGGAGATCGCGTAGTGTCCTTCAGGTGGCAAAGATCCGCCTCAGGGTTAGAAGTCACTTATGTATGTAAAGGAGGGACTGTCGCTCACGTCGTGCTATAGTAAAGAACGCTATAGAAGGGTTGACTGTATTGCCCCAATTCTAGTAATAAAGAATATCAAAGAGCTGTAAGCAACAATGTACTATTTTTAAATAAAAGATAATGCTATTTGAGGTAAATTTTCATAACAATTGAGTTTATATACTTCTTGAATCAGTTGAAACAAGATGAGAACTATCAATATAATTGAGGATCTACTTACTTCACAATCCGTGTAGTCTCCAGAGTATTTTGTTATTCATTATACCTTGCAATATTCCTAGATTCTCAAAATCTTACAGCACAAAAGCGAATAATTCTGCACTTCTTGCCTTCGATTGTTTGAACCCTCAAGCTTTTGGATCGTGTCTTTGAGATGGACACCAGTTATATTTGTAGTATAAAGCTTTTGATTCTAGGCTTTAACAATCGTCCAGATCTCGTTATAGTTTTCATGAAGAATTCTCGCCGCAATTAGCATAATTCTTCATTCAAAAGTACTGGATATTAACATTATTCTAGATTCCAGTGCATTAAGCAAGTCCGCTACTTCCTGGCCTAGTATCTAAACTCTGGGACATCTCCAAATAGATTCTGGCAGGCAGTGATAGGAGTTACGCCTTTCTTTGTCTTGATCAATAGCACGTGTCGATCGAGATTTTCTTTAGATTATGACCATTCTTGTTCCGAATCTTCTTGATTCTGGCTCTCCAAGATTCTCTGCATTCTTCATCTCGCATCGCAGCTATTGTACTACAGTGGACCCGTGGCGGTCTTCACTTGGTCGCTCCAGCGGCTGGACACCCCTCCCTTTCTATTATGGTCCTGGTATCTACGCCGTATCTAAAAATGAAGAACACTAAATTCGCTATCGATCTATTTTTTGCCATTTTAGATATCTCCCTGTTTTTCTAAATTATCGATTGAAGAGAATGATCATCTGAAGAATAACATCCATTCCAATTAGAAGTTCTTCATCTGTCTTTTTTTGCTTTAACTTTGTTGTAAATTGCGATACTTCCGGAAAGTGTCAAAGTATCTGAGGTGGGGTTTAACCATTAGTATGAAAAAAACCAAAGCCATTGTCATAAGCAAGGAATTGTTGAACCCGTGATCTTTAACATCACACGTCAAGAGGAAATACAACTGCCCTTCAACTTCTTCATAAGGAGCGGGAGCTTCTAGGCATCGTCAGAACACGTAAAATTGAGTACTTTGGCTACATCTTGCTTTCTGCAGACCATCATGGAGGAAAAATAGAAGATAAACGGTGGTTGGAAAGAAATGAGCTGCTGTGGCTCCGAAATATTCGCAAATGGACCAGATTCGGATATCCAGAATTGTTCTAGCTAGCTAAAAATAGACAATTATGTCAAGAAAACTAAGGATTAGTAGATCACCTACGTCCGAAGACGAACAAGGCACTTGAAGATGGAGAAATCAAGAAGTCAAGAATGTTCCTTATTTTACACACAACTTTCTAGAACATCTTCATTACAAATTAAGCCAAAATTTCGATGATAAATTGAATAAAATTAACATCTCGATCTCACTGGCTCCACCTCATGATCCCAATGGCACCTGACGCCGAGCGTGACGCGCACAGAATGTGTTTTGGATCATGAAGGGCATATAATAATTTGGTTTTTTTTCCTCGTATCACTCGCTTACGTAAACACGGGTATTAATATTTTTTTCATTGCATTAATTAATCAATTAATTCAATTGCCGGCTATTGATTTTGTTCCGTGCATTTGCATAATGTATTATTTTTAATTGTAAATGAATCCATAGAAATCGAAAGTGAAATTAATTAACGAACAACTAATTGAATGCTAATTATTTCGCTTTACGTAACAATTCCGTAAAGCGAATCGTAGAAAAACAAAAGGCGAATAGGGTCACGCCGGCTCGCACTGGCCGAATTTATCGATAAATTAATTATGTATGGCATTGTGAAAGGGTGTTGCAATGCCACGAAATTAAATTGTAAATGAGATGACGCGGACGCTGGGACGATCTCGAGGGCCCCCCGCGACCAACAGACAGCGTCGTCAATGGCCTCTCGTTTCGCGAGATCGCTCCAGCCCATGTCTACATTCGTTATGCGTTTTAGTGACCGGTCAAACAGGACCGCGGCGTTGTCGATGGACGCA
The DNA here is from genome assembly GCA_022495035.1 of Philopotamus ludificatus. Taxonomy (NCBI): domain Eukaryota; kingdom Metazoa; phylum Arthropoda; class Insecta; order Trichoptera; family Philopotamidae; genus Philopotamus; species Philopotamus ludificatus. The sequence continues at coordinate 42,589 of JAGXCT010036482.1, read as the reverse complement.
TCCATTCGTGCAGATCGTTGGCTTAACCGATTCGTCACATCAGCTCAAAACCAACGGCTCTGGTCGATGGGGTATATTTTGTATGAAAATAGACCCCAAACGTTTCCATTCAAAATATTGATAAATTCTTCGACAATACCTTGACATTTGTACGCTCCCGGCTCATCGCATGTGGTTTCACCACTTGCACATGTTTTTTCTCGTTCGCATCCGGTACGGAGTGATAAGAATTATATCTTGGATCAAAGCCGACAAAGTGGGCTGATATTTTCGTCCAAAATATTATGATTTGGAACGACCCAAAACAAATAACTAGTCATTTTTTTTACATACAATGATCCCCATTTGTTTTTCTTCTTGAGATGGATCCCCTAACAGCTGACATTGATAGCTAGGAGTCTACTTTGGGAATCACTGATTTAGATCATTATCGGGTAGAAGGAATATATGGATAAGGGGCTCCAAGTCGACGTTATCTTATAACGACTTTTGATAAAGTCGATCATGTTAGCCTCATTTTGAAACTAGATAGTTTTGGGTTTTCAGATAATCTCGTACGTTTCTTCTCGAGCTACCTTACAGAGAAGAAACAATATGTATGCTTACACTACACCTTCCGGTATTCCGTAAGGATCAAATTTAGGACCTTTACTATTTATTTTATTTATAAATGATATTCATGGGGTCCTTAATTGTAAATTCTGACTTTTTCCAGACGATTTATAAATATTTCGATCCGTTACATCAGCGGAAGTTTCGTTGGAGATGGACATTGATTCTTTGCGCGATTGTGCTATATTAAATCGTTTTCTATTAAGTATTGGAAAATGTCAAACAATGTCATTTTCTAGATCAAAGGATCCCATAATCTTTAATTACTGACTTGGGAACTTAATTCTTCCTAAGCAATCGCCTGTTAAAGATCTAGGTATTTTGTTTGATTCAAAGTTAAAATTTAGTTTACATGTATCGGACGTGTGTATGAGATCATCAAGAATGTTGGGCTTTGACTTGAGAAATTCTCATCACATACGTAGAACCATAGTCATACGAGTGCTATACGATGCATTGGTTCGGAGCTTACTCGAATCAGGCTCCATTATATGGACGCCTTATGACCCCTCGATTTCTCTCAGATTAGAGAAGAAGATACAAAAAAAATCTTAGATATCTCTATATGAGGGAGATTGAATTCTACTCAAGGTTATACCCCAGCGCATGGATACAGGGCTGTCTAGGGTATGTAACCTTCGAGAAAAGAAGGTCGATCTACTTGGCAAAGCACTTCTTTGAGCTGTCGGTTGGCGCAGTACATAACCTCCTTGTACTGTACGAGTTGCCCTTATGGGCGCCACCTCTCTACCAGCGAGCTCGTTCGCGTGTGCTTTTTCTTCCGAAAAATGTGAGGACAGGTGCTCTCGGAAACTCTCCAGTAATCAGAGCTATACTATGCTCAACCATTTTACCGAATTTGTAGATATATTTGATGTTAAATATCGTTTCAACAACATTTCGACGATAAAATAAGGAATATTAAATTTTATTTTAATTTCTTAAAGATTTTGAAGGATTTTTTGCTTATTTTCTAAATTATTTGATGCGAATTGTATTTATCTACCGCATGAATAAATACTTGATTATATTCATAATTTTATTTCCCAAAATTACATACATAAATCAGTTTTCTGGTTATAAATTCATAGCGTGCGCTAAACGTTTCGCCGTTTCGCGGTAATGTGCACAGCCGAAACCATATTCGTTTCTTTTTACGACGTCTAGTCGTAAAATTTACAATGAAAAATGATCTTTGCTACATATATTACATTGTGTTTTATATTTTACCTTTCAGTGCGCTTACCTTTTCATCATCGAATATAAAAAAAGCCTCTTTTCGCTCCAGAAATAGACGTGTACATTTTTGACAATCATTATGTTCGATTGCTTTTTGCAGGAGACGTCTCATACTTTGATAACGTAATATAATATCACGCCCGAAATTAATCTATATAAATTTAGTTAATGATCAATTAGCAAATATATTCCTACGCATTATATGAGGAATGTCTTAATGAATGGTTACACCCCAAATGTGTTTACCTGTGAATCGCACGAGCGTACCTAATGGAAGCGATCGTAAACAATGTTATCCCGCAATATCGTAAACAAATGTAACACGTGTATTTTTTCATATTTCCTCTCGTCTGTCCCGGGAATATTGCACTCAATATAAGGAGTCTGCCTCGAATTTTCCATATAAATAAATAATATATGATTGAAGTGTCAATATCACGATGTTTCATACATTTATAATATCATATTTCGTTTTATTTACTACACGAGTGTTATATTAGAAAGTAGCAATTTTTATTCAGGCGCTTATGTTTTATAGCGTGTCTCTTGATGAAAATATACAGCGTCATAAACAGTGACCCAGCTTCCATATAGAAAATGAAAGGAAAATATAGTAACGGTTACTAATACAGAGAGTTGAATTTTTTGATGCGTCATCTCTATGCGATATTCGTCCAAAAAATGTTTAAATAAATATTAACTGCAAGTTTTCAACTTGAAACAATGCTTTGTTAACTCGGTGTGCGGGTTGAATGAGGATCCTTGCTTTATATCCCTCGAAGGACCAATTGTCCTTGATAATTTAATTAAATTTTTCACAAAGTGCTAATTTTCGTACATTTTTCAGTCGATTACTCCTGATTACTCTCCACAGTAAACATTGCTGACAACCGCATTTTTTAAAAAAATATTATGCTAATTTTTCACGCATTAAATGAATTTTATTTGTTTTTAATCATTTAAATATGTTTATTTAATTGAAAGATGTATTTATATCTCTAATTAGCACGTATCTAAAGAACTGAAACTGCTGATCATGCATTTTGTGGATAATCATTATTTATTTTTCACCTGTCTACTGATTGACCCAAACTTTAAATAATCCAGTCGTCCACTTAAAATGATAACATCATGAAAAACGTTCTAGCGATTAACTTGTAGTGATAACTGAGAAGGAATTTAAAAAATACTGAAGATTTCATTTCAAGTAAAAAAACGCGGCTCAACAGTTTTCATGATTTTAAGTACCAACTAATAACAAAAGGCAAAATAGAAGCCAAATAGTTCCATTTGGATAAGAAGAAGTTCCTTGAAGATCTGTCTCTGAACTCTTCAGTGATACGTGTGTTCTGAACACCGTAATAAATTCAATACTTAGTACTTTAGACACATCATTTGTGGACTTAAATATGGCCTTTGGCAGATTATTATGAAGATGGAGAATGAAGCTGCCGTGGCTTTACTACATTTGCAACTGGACCGGGTTGAGAGGCCAAAAATTGTTCCCGAATGTATGGAGAAACGACAAATACTAGTAGATTGCTACCTCCAACAACGCACTAAGCCCACGAAATAAAAGAAGAAGGATACTATAAGTTAAAGCCTATACACTGCGCCAAAATAAGAACATGTAGAAACTTTACTTAGAGTAATATTTTACCCATTGTCTTAGGATATGTTTCCATTAATTACCATTTATGTTCCTATATTCTTATTCATTATTTTTGTGCATTCTTGGCTGGAAATACTCTTTCCCATTTATCTGATCAGCTCTTTCTATCCAAAATGATACTTTCGGACATGATGTGAGTTCATCCAACATCCAAAAAATTGTGTCACCTTTTCTGCTTTAATTTACAATTGATCTGATTTAGATGTGATATATTTGAAGCTAGTTCTGGTAAGCGAATATCCTTTCTAGAATGAAAAAACGTTTTAATTTTTGCCAATAAAGAAGCGATTTTGATAGATAATTTCCTATTGATAGGAAACATACCTTGGTATTTGTATTAGATCTGCGTACTCACTCTCCATTTCAACTAAAATTACTATAAATTAGCAAGGATTGAGAGCAGGGGCGCGTCTTCCATATGGCCAGATTGTGCGGCGCACACAGACGTTGGGGCGCTAAGAGGGAAAAATCTAAAAATAATAAATTATTAAATTAAATTACATTTCTTAAAATCGACATTGAATAATATATAACATTATGATTATTACAATAATATAACAAGTGATTGTCCGTGGTTCGTCTTTTCAAGTACACCAGACGTACAGGGGCGCTAATTGAACCCCTGTACACAGGAGCCGGATACTGTCGACGCGCTACTGATTGAGGGTTTTAGTATTAGTGTTGACAATCTTAATCACAAATTCTACAACTTTGCAAATTTCAAAGCACTTCTTACTGAATGATGCAATGGTATACAAATATCTTATGTTAGTTCTATCCTTCAAAAAAAATAGAGTGATAGCTCTGGTTACCGGAGAGTCCTTGAGAGCACCTGTCCTCGCATTTTTGGCGGAAGAAAAAGCACACGCGAACGAGCTCGTTGGTAGTGAGGTGGCGCCCATAAGGGCAACTCGCACAGTACAAGGGGGTTATGTACTGCGCCAACCAACAGCTTGAAGAAGTGCTTTGCCAAGTAAATCGACCTTCTTTTTTTGAGGGATACATACCCCAGGCAGCCCTGTACCCATGCACTGGGGTATAAACTTGGGTAGAAACCAAACTCTCTCATGTAGAGATACCTAAGAAATTTCTTCTGTATTTTCTCTAATCTGAGGGAATTCGAGGCGTCATAAGGCGCCCATATAATGGAACCTGATTCGAGCAAGCTCCGAACCAATGCATCGTATAGCACTCGTATGACTATGGTGCTACGTATGTGATGAGAATTTCTCAAGACGAAACCCAGCATTCTTGATGATCTCATACACACGTGCGATACATGTAAACAAAGTTTTAACTTAGAATCAAACAAAATACCCAGATCTTTAACAGACGATTTCTTAGGAAGAGTTACGTTCCCAAGTCTGTAATTAAAGATGATGGGCTTCTTTGATTTATAAAATGTCATTGTTTAACATTTTCTAATACTTAATGGAAGACGATTCGATATTGACCGATCGTGCAAGGAATCGATGTCCAGCTGCAACGAATGGGCATCTTCCACTGAAATAATAGATCTAAATATTTTTAAATTGTCTGCAAAAAGTGAAAACACATTGGAAAAGGACCCGATGAATGTCATTTATAAATAAGACAAATAATGAGGTCCTAAATTTGACATGTATAGGAAATTTAAAAAAATGTAAAAATACAATCATTATTTAATTCGTTATATGTAAATTATAAAATCTCATATAAAATATCAACGAAATGGCGATATTTATTATCAAATATATCTACATAAATTGTTAAAGTGGTTGAGCAGATTAATAGCTCTGGTAATCGCCGAGTTTCCGTGAGCACCTGTCCTCACATTTGGCGGAAAAAGAGCACACACGAACGAGCTCGATGGTAGTGAGGTGGCGCTCATAAGAGATTAATAACAAGAAAATATAAATAATGTATCGCATCTATGTACTCCATGGACAAACATGCGACCAACACCTAGGAAGGCAAGGGTAGTGTATTGAGGGAGGAGAATCTCGCTCCGACCTGGCCGGCGTAAGTCACAAAAGCCCTGTAAGCAGGGATGGAGGAGACAAGGTCCTGGTGACAGACGGGGCCAGGGGACCACCTCACTACCTTGAGCATGATCTCTCTTTCATAGGAGAACTCCGGACATTCCCAAAGAATGTGTTCCGAAGATTGTTCCATGAAGTCATAAACTCGCAAGCCGGGTCGTGCCAGGGGCGGGCGTGGGGGATTGACAATAGTAGTTTTTGGTTTGTACCCTTTCAAATATGAAAAGTGAAAAGCAGCATTTTTGGAATATTTTACGTTTTTACGATCGAAAAGGTTAAAATGCTGTTCAAGGAAGAAAAAAATTATCCGATGTGTATAGAGAAGATGAATTGACAGAACGCCGGTGCCAAAACTGGTTTGCAAAATTTCGATCCAGAAATTTTGATGTTAAAAATGCACCACGCTCTGAGACCAGTTAGAACAGTGACACAATGAAGGCATTAAAAAAATTGATACAAACCAGCAAATAACAACTCGTAAGATCGTCGAAATTCAATTGATTGATTCGACCGTTCATGAGGTCATTTTAAACGCCTAGGTTTAATTTCAAAGCTCGACATATGGGTACGTGTTCTTACGGAGGTCTTTGATTTGCTTCTCAAACATCAAGAAAATGATCCATTTTTAAAGCGCGTCATCATTGGGACAAGAAATGGATTGTCTACAACAATGTTAAACGCAAGAGATCATGGAGTAAAAAAAGATGAACTGACACAAAGCCCTTCGAAAGCCGATACTCATCAAAAAAGGTGTTGCTCTCTGTTTGGTGGGATTTCAAAGGAATCATTTATTTTAGCTTCTACCGGAAAACACAACGATCAATTCTGAAGTGTACTGTCATCATCTGGACAAATTGAATGATTCACTTAAACAGAAAAGGTCAGAATTGATCAATAGAAAAATAATAGTGTTCCACCACGAAAATGCGAGACCTAATACATGTTAACTCGCCAAAAGCTTTTACAGCTTGGATGGGATATACTGCCACATCCACCATACTCTCCAGATCTGACACCTTCTGATTATTATTTGTTCCGGTCTCTACCAATATTTTTAGACAGTACTTCAAATGAGGAGGTCAAAAATAACCACAGGATCAGTTTTTTGCTAGCAAATAACAAAAATTGTATGAGCTCGGAATCATGCTACTACCAGAAAATATGTATACATTATAAGAAAATCGTCTTACATTTTCATAAAAAAATCAAAATTCCTTTCCGAACAACCTAAAATGTAATGAGATTTTCTCAAGCCAAAGCCCAATACTCTTGATGATATCACACACACGTCCGATGCATGTAAAGTTTTAACTTAGAATCAAACAAAATACCTAGATCTTTAACAGACGATAGCTTAGGAAGAGTTACGTTCGCTAGTCTGTAATTAAAGATGATAGATCCCTTGATTTATAATTAATGGAAGACGATTTAATATTGCCGTATGATATAATGTATGACAGATAGATGTCCATGGTTGATGCCTATGGTTCCGATTTGTCGTTACAAAATACGACACAATTATGAAATGTATATGACGCGTGAAATCGCGAAAAAAAATAAAATCTTCTGGTAATATTTTGCGAAATTATGGCCCCTCGCCAAATTGCTCCTTTGTGTTTGTTCTACAGCCCCCTGCGCGAATACGAATATTCGAGTGCTTCATACTAACTGTTTAAACTTTGGAGATATTCCTATCGTCTGTATTTTTTCTTTAATATTTCAAAGTCGAACGGCCACCGGGGGAAAAATTACGGCATTTTTTCAATGTTGATTTTGCAAGCGAAAAAAAGTTATTAAATCGAGGTTTCATTGTATAAATCAGTAATGCACAACCATTTTATTTAGAGACATCGGAAACATAATGTTACAGTTGAATATACACGATACGTGTTTTCATTAATTATTTCAGCGCATATTGTACTCGATGGAATATACACAACGACGCGAATTGGTTCAAAATTAATTAGTTTTGAAGTATGTATTCAGTAATATAATATGTTTGCAGAGTACAAATTAATGGTAATGTATTTCGCGTATTGAAAGATAGTTTCAGATAAAAGTGTATTTAAGCCGTGTCGTTAACACGTTCGGTCGTTTTGTACGTGTAACTTAATCACGTTTCATTTTATTAATTCAGTGCGACCTTATTTTGTCCTTTAATATAATATTACACTCAGGAACAGTGGAGAGTTTTTTCGGCAATAATAATGTATAAGAGCACCAGGGGCCAAATACACACAGATTTCTTTTCATGCTGAATATTTTAGGTCGCCTCATTGTTATTCTTATCAGATTTGTAAGCGGCAGAAGACATTTTTTTCATTCTTTTATACTTGAAAAAAAGCATAATGGCCACTGAAGTTGTAGCGTATATAAAACTAATGTACTGAAGAAAGGTTGGGAGCTACTTCAGAGTTTAAAATCGTTTCGTAACAATCACGTCTGAAAAGTTTTAATACGTACACACATTATTATAAAATGAATTCCGCACTCCGTGTAGATTTAATAATATTTCTCTCTGTTGTTTCCGACATTTAAATGATTAATTTTCTATATTAATTTATTTTAAGATTCGAACAAAAAAAATTTGAGATTTCTTCAACAGAAAAATCCAGTCTAATTACGAAAATTATGCCATAGCTGTAATATATTGTAATTCGTTGGCACATCTTCTAATTGGATCAAGGATATTGCGTTACTAGCAACATCAAAGTAAAGGAGCGCAAAAAGGAGTTCTCTCACCTTTCCCCACACTCTTTCCGTAATTAATGTATTCGCTTCCAGTTAAAATTATTCCAAACTACCTTTCAGCCCCCCTCCGAAAACTTTCTCACTAAAAATATGCGACCAATATTTTTCAGCCGAAATTGATTCGCCTTCACTGATATTTATGGCCCTTTCAACCCTTTCGGCGTGCGCAATCCAGATACGGTTCCAGATTAAAAATATGGGACAACGGTTTGATATAATGGATACCATCGATCAATGTCGGCTATATTTGATTTTCAGATCCAAACGTGCCGCGTCAGCATCCTGGCGGCGACTGGAGGGGCCACTGCAACTGCCGCCACCGGCCACAACGTCAACTCCGTCGCTATATCCAACGACAGCGGAGGAAGGGCGTATACCAAGATCGCATTGTACAAGAGCAACGTGGTGGCTGTCAAGCGGGTCCATAAGAAGAGCGTGGACATCACTAGAGCGATACGCAAAGAGCTGAAACAGGTAAAATCGAAACACTTCCAAAAATGATCCACTGTTTTTTTATACGTGGAAATTCTGCTCATTATAATTGAAAGCTGAGACGTCCTGTAAACATTGGACCACTAATTAAGCATTGTCTAGCATTAAATGCTTCTTCAATTTTAATTCGTCTCAATAGTTATGCGTTTAACCTTACTGCTATTCTGGTGGTCTTTACTTCCAATCTAGGAATATCTATGATTATAGTTGAATACTCTTCTCAAGATGTGGCCAATCCAGCTCCTTTACCGACGATGTAGCTGTTTTAAGATCAAAATTGTTTTCTAGCAGTTCTTCGTTGGAGGTTTGCACCAACCCTGTGACTCTTGCACATATAGTTCTGCTCCCTTTTAGATCGTTGTTTTCTCGATGTTAAATTTTCAAAGATAAATGACATATTTCGTAAATATGTACTACATTTCCGCGTGAAATAAAACTCAATGCCTTCTAGTTGACAACAAAATACAGTAAACTCCCCTATAACGTACACTCCTATAACGCCCCCCTATAACGTTTGCGGCAGTTCATTTCTATAACGTCTATCCCCCCTATAACCTACATTTTTTAAAACGCTAATTATAATTTTACTATTTTTTTTTTATAATTTTATAAAATTAACTAAAAAAATGTTGCGTTGATCTTCCCTGTCTCCAAGTTGTGGGAAGATTACTTCAGCCAAAATAGGAAAGGATAACGCTCATCGCGCGAGTCAAGTCATTTACGCTGGTTAACACGCAAAAATGTAAAAAAAAAAAGAAAATGTTTGATTTACTGATTTCCTTCAAATCAAAAACAAAATTGAAAAATCTTAACCCCCTATAACGTGGAACCTATCTTGAAGGTATAGGAGGAAACCCTTTGTTATACAGTAAACACTGTATAACAAATTAAAATCAGAACAATGTCATTTAAAATATATGAATAAAAAAAATGTTTGATGTATTGATTTACTCAAATTTACAATATACAATTAAAAAATCGAACCTCAAATTCTGTATGCCCCTAACCTTCTATAGTGCGGGTTTCTATAGTGTGGTGCCTATATCAGCGCCATATGAGGATTGACCGTACATAAAAATGAGTTTATCAAAAAATAATAGTTCAGAATCTTTCCTCATCCTCTTTTTGTTGAATAAATACTGAAAAATAAAATTTTAATAGACGTATCGTTAATTTAAGACATAAAATAATGTATATTCCTATAAGAAGTCAGTCGCAAAGAAGATATTATTTTTTATTACTCGCAAGATAAAATTGTCTGATATAATTGTAAGAAGTTGGCCGATGATTTTATCCGAATAAATCTAAGAATATTAAATGATATAACCACTTTCTATAACTGAAAAGACAACTATTTTTCATGTACAACCTCTATATACACAATACTTCATGATGTACAACCTCTATATACACAATACTTAAGAAGCAGAAAAAACCCATGTTGAGCTTTGCAAGTGTACAGAAAATCGATAAAGTTATAATAATTATTATAAGTTTTTTTCATTATTTTATTTTTTTATTTAACTACGATAGATTGATGGCATAACATAATGATTCCAAATCGCTATTCAACCATATAAAGATTCGATAACGATTCAAAAAATGCAGAGAGAATAAATCTCTCACACTAATACAGTCAGCCCTCCTATAGCATTTCCGCTAAATCGCTGCTTTTTACAAAATTGCTTGTCAACCAAAGAGCATTGACTTTATTTCGTTCGGCAATGTACTATTGATTTAGAAAATATCTAAATTGACCTTAAAAATTTTAACATTCTGTAGAAAACAACGATTTACAGGAAACATTATAGGAGGGTTGACTTTATTCCAACGTCAAACCACGACACTGGTTAATTTTTTAATACTATTTCAGTTGGATTGAAATTTGAATTATTTGTTTGTTAATTATTTATTCGACGAAGGATAAATGGCATTAAATTAATTAATTCCAACGCGTCAAACTACCTACATCAATATTACTTACATACTCCCTGGCCAGTGTTAGAAAGAATTAATAGTTTTTGAAACAAACTTACCGAACAACTTACCACATAATAATATTTTCAAGATATAAATGTATACAGAAATTTACATTTTATTTTAACTAATATTAAGAAATATATTAGAGACCTTGATAGTGTTTTTTTTAAATATATTTATAGACCTTGAAAGTTTTCTTAAAAGCTGTAAGCTTAAAAGTAGTCGTAATCGAGTCGAGCAAATAAAATTGGCAGACGGCAAATATCAAGTATACCTAGTTTTATTCCTTTTTTTATAAACCGAATAAAACAGTTCATGTTAAACCGGGCAAAGATAATCGTATTTATATAATTTTAAATTAATTTAGAGCAATGTCTGAGAATAAGGTCTCTCATCACTTTAACTGCAATCAAAATAATTCAGACATGAAATATTTAGGTCATCTCAGATTCTTATAAAAAAGTTACAATTAATTGACTCGAGGGTAATTCGGTCGTGATATGATTTATTATAAAAAAAGTATACATAAGATCAATAACGGCGAATCTTGTTCGTGTATAGAAAAATACAACCCCATTTTCTATACCTCACGGATATATTATTATTGTTAACGAATTTCGGTAGTTTATTAAATAAATTCCAAAAATGCAAACGATTTTATCAACGTCGGATAGCGGAATTCACCACCGCAATAAATAAACTTGTAATTAATTGTCAAAAACGCGTCAAATCTAATGGCGCTCATTTTAATTAATAAAGTTAATTAGTTCGTTATTAATTGAAATAAATTCCTGTATAATTTAAAATATGATAGATCAGAGAAGTGCGTCACGAGAATCTGCTACCGTTCATCGGAGCGTGCGTGGACCATAACCACATTGCCATAATCAGCGCTTATTGCGCCAGGGGTAGTCTGCACGACGTATTAGCCAACAGGGATTTGCATCTGGATGCCATGTTTGTATCGTCGCTAGTCAGCGATCTACTCAAAGGATTAGCATATCTGCACGACAGCGATATCATATCGCATGGCAACATCAGATCAACCAATTGTCTGGTGGACAGCAGATGGGTGCTGCAAATCAGCGATTTTGGATTGCACGAGTTTAGAGGTAATACTATCTTAATATCTATATATAGTATATTAATTTTAAAATAATGTATATGAATAGCTGGACAAGAAGAGCCTGATGGCGCATTGCGCGAAGAGCGTCGCGGTCTTTGGAGGGCGCCGGAATTGTTGAGGAACGCCAATCCACCGGCCAGAGGCACTCAGAAAGGAGATGTGTATGCTTTCGCCATTGTGCTTTATGAGATTATCGGTCGCGATGGTCCTTGGGGTCAAACCGATCTATCTAATGCAGGTAATTTATTATATCATAAGCTAAACTGAATTATTATTTTAATAAAATTTATTTTTATAGAAATTCTGGGTCGAGTGAGGCATCCCATTGACAAGGTATACTTCAGACCACCTCTTGGGCCCTTGAGCGTTCAAGGAACTGCTTCATATGTGCTTCAATGTATGGAGGCGTGCTGGCACGAAGAACCAGAACAACGTCCAGATATACGCTTCGTAAAAGTCAGACTAAAGGAGATGCAGCAAGGATTGTGAGTAATATTTTTTTTATAAATTAATATTTCATTATAATATATTTAAATGAATGCAGAAAACCGAATATCTTCGACAATATGCTGGCGATGATGGAAAAATATGCGTACAATCTCGAAGGACTAGTTGCGGAGAGGACAGAACAATTGACACAAGAAAAGAAACGGACAGATCAACTTCTTCACAGAATGCTGCCAAAGTAAATAATACATTTTAATTAATAAAATAGTCATCCTGTACAAATTCTCATTATATTTTTCATTTGTTCGGCCGTGATAAAACTGGATTCCAAACATTGAAGACAAATTAAATATTTATTATTTGTTAATTGTCTGCGATTCTGGTCTCTAACCTTCAAACGACCGGAAAGATGTTCAATTTTAAGACTCGCAACAGGGTCTTTTCTCTCTCTCGCTCGGCTCATATCAATTTATTTTTATTACAGAAGTGTTGCAGAGGCTCTGAAACGAGGAGAGCCCGTACAAGCTGAAAGCTTCAATTGTGTCACAATTTATTTCAGCGACATCGTCGGTTTCACTGAACTATCCGCAGATAGCACACCAATGCAGGTAATATGATATTTATTTTATAAAAAAATCCCAGAGCTTGAAAAGGATTCGCGACAATTATATGAAAAAAAAATCTTAAACCAATAAAATTACATTGATATTTCATGGCGAACTAAAGTTGATCTTAAAAGACAACGTATGAATTTTTCAGAGACATGTTTTTGAACGGGACTAAGTGTATTAGTCTTATTTTACATCAAAGCGGCGGCAATTCCTAAAGATAACATTTGCCCGCCGTAATTTTCCTGCTATAAATTTATCCTCATAAATATATATTATAACCGTGAAATATAATTATTTAAATTATATATACAAAAATATCCTTAATTCCACAAGTTGCGTAAACGATTTGGCTCCTGGCGTTTCGGAATTTTTTTTAGTTTTTTCCAATTGAAAAAGTTAATCAGAAAAAGATTTTATTTTATCTGACATATGCGAAAACTTGTTACACAATATTGAAAACTTACGTTTTCTTGACTCGCTCCATCTTTATTGCAATATATATAACACATTTGGATATTTACATTTTTTTCCATTTAATTCGTATCCAGAGAATTATTCGATCAAAAAAATGTTTTTTTTATCATAATACATTGTCTTACATATGATAATACGCATTTTCAGGACAATATTACTAATTGATGGCATGAAAATATTTCTAAAGATCCCCAAGTACTGATTCTGACACATCATCCATTGCAGGATTTAATAGGGACCCCTTATTACGCCTCTAATTTATCTTTTAAACATAAAATCGGCTATATATTCTTCTACTGGTGACTTTAATTAATTTTTTATTCCCTATCAAATTATATAAAAAATAAATTTCAATTTTAAAGTTGATTCCATTGCTTCTCTCATTCTCATTGATTTATAGCAAATATAAAGTTCATCTTAATTAAATGATGGTAAAATTTAGAGTTGTTGTATATAATATATTTAAAAGAAATCTGAAAAAGTTATAAAAATCACAAAAATAGGATTTTTAACCACATTCAAAATTAATTGAATAAAAAAATCTTATTTTTAAAGATGTATAGGGTTTAATAATAACAAATCATTTTATTGTGTTGGCACACCTGTCTCTGACATATCTTGACATTAGTATTAATATTGGATGCTTACTTTATATTCTGTTGGATATGTTTAACGTAATTTTGTATTTGTAGAAAAAATGGGGAAATAATAAATAGCCTCCGTATTCGCACGACATATTCTCTTGTGATTTCTTCTTATTCCTAAAGATGATAAAAAAACATTTAAGGAAGACTTTTTGTCCCAAGTTTTTGATTTTTCTCTACTAATATAAATTTTCTCTTTTAATATAAATCCTACATGTCATAAACTTTTTGTATTTGTCTAAAAAAGTCTAAACAATAAATATTCTAAATAATCGTTAACCTTTATTGTCTGTAATTGATAAAATACATATAAAAATAATATTCACGGGCGCGATGTGTTTTCTCGCTCGCATCCGGTACAATGTCCCAAGTATATATTTTCATACATTCTCGCGGCATGTGTTACTAGTATACCAAACATATACTAGTAACACATGCCGCAAGATTTTGGCGGTCGGTCTACCGGCGGCGTGTTGTCAGTCTGCGACGGGACATCGCCGGATGTGCATGTCACTTACGCGTTATCTTGATTCGTAGAAAAATCCCAAATATCGACCAAATTATGAAGCATATCGTCAATAACTATTTTTATTCTTATAATAATCCAATTTTTTAATTAAAAGTCAATATATCTTGACTTGAAATACTTGGGGTCTATTTTTCATTATAAATAGACCTTCGGACGACGCGGTTGTTTTCGAGCAGCCGTGACGGATAGGTTAAGAAGATACATACAGAATCGTGGAAAAGCTAAATCACTAAAGTGCTTCGAAATTCAGAAACTTGATTATGATTACTTAAAAAGAGAAAATAATAAAATATATTATTTTTATTACTGTTTTATTCTTTAAGTTTAATGTTATGTTCTTTTCACTAAATACAGCTTAGATAACAATTAGATCAGGGATCATCTTAAACTTAAAGGATATTAGACAAAACATATATTTCAGGCTATTACAATCATGCTTTTTTGCAAACGTTAGTTCGCGAGCTCCATAACATGGGGAGTTCGGGTGGATATAAAGGTAAACCCAACTATTAAACTATCAAATTGCATTATATTTATATATCATATTAGATTGCAGAGCGCTAAGAAAGTGTGCTGCTACCTGTTCCGAAAGGCAGGTATTATAGGGTTACAGTCTTGAATTAATCTCTAAACTCTGGGGCATCTTTATATAGAATCTAAAAGGCAGTGGTGGGAGTTACGCTTAATTTTGTCTTGTTCCACGACACGTGTCGATCGAGTCATACAACTCAATAAATCTCGAGCTGTGGTAGCATGCTCTTAACGTATAAAGTATTGCTCTATTTTAAGACGTATGAATATTATAGCAAATACTTTGATGAGCGAGATCCTTCTATTCATAATATATTCGGGTTAAGAGTCCTTACAAACCTGAACATGATATAACACCGCATTTTCATCGAATGAGCTTATTGGCGGATTAATCATCATATGTCTTAGATAAAGCAAACCGATTTTCCTGCTAATAACGTAATATGGATAAGACATTGGGGTATACCTGGACAGGTTTTATTATTATCCTCGAAGGCCGAATTCGTTAAAAAGGCTATGTTTTGTGGTTGGTGGGATTGCAAGGGTATCGTGTATTTCAAACTCTTGGAAAGTGATAAAAACATTACAGCGGAATGATATTGTCAACAATTAATAAAATTAACCATCGCCCTTGAAAAATATAGACCAGAATTGCTAAACAGAAAAAGGGTTGTGTCATCATAACAACGTGCGACCACATGTGGCGATGGTGACCTAACATAATCTAAATAAATTGAATTGGGATGTTATCAACCCCCACCAAGTTCTCCAAACCTTGCTCACTTTTATTATCATTTATTCAGATGATAACAATTTTTTTAAATGGTATTTGTTGCCATCAGGGGCGGCACGTGACTTTAAAAACATATGGGGCACGATGAGATTGAAGTGCCCCCCCCCCCCCTTTTTTCCAAAGAAATGTATATATTTTAGTACAGTGAGGTCGAAGAAATAAATAAGAACGGTCAAATTTGTATATCATCCTCATCATCATCATCATTTGCCAGTCACAAGGCTCTCACTCGCTGAGGGCATGGACCCTTACCAAATTCTCGCATGTTAATCGAGGCCAAAGGAACCTGAGTCTCACACGTGACGTGAGGGCTCCCCTTTCGTGTCCATACCGCGGGGACCCGAGCCGTCTTGGTATGCGGTTTTTTGTAAAGAGTTTCCCTCTCTTGGCCATTGCTGGCATTGGACGTACATCTTCTACCATGTTGGTATCGGATTTTACCCTCTCGACTGTGTCCGGGCAAGTAGGAGGGGATTTGTCTCAGTATTCGTTTGTTCTCTTCTCTAAGACGTTATCTGCTTATAACGAGTCACGAGTGACAAGTAGCGAGCGACCACACACACACACCTATATAGATATACACAGGCATACATATGCACATCTGCCCAAAACGAGTCTCAAGTAGCCGGTCGCAAGTGATTATTAGCCCTGTCGCGCAATAGCAATCCTTTCATTATGGGAAAGAACCCTAGAAAGAAGGAAAAGGAGCGAAAGTATCGAGACTAGACCGATTATTGGTCAACAGATTGGGTTTTCCTTCCCAGGGTATACTGGCTCTGTGGTGAAAAATCCATTAGAGACCATAATATATTATAAAAATTTGATAAATAAGCCTGTTAATATAAAAATATTTATTTTTCACAAAACCAAATGGAAATCGTTTTTATTCATATTTATTTATTTGAACTTTTGTCCCCAAAGTGTGTGAAACACGGTTGCACGAGCGTTGGACAATTTTAAATCGATCGAATTATGGAAACTTTAAAAGATTCTGATGATTGATGATGATATTCAAATTCCAGAAAAGAGAAATGCAAATTGTAGTCGAAAAACGCTGACGGTGTTGTTTATTTTTCGAATCGAGTAGAAAATATAGACCAGCGGGGCTTATACAGATCTGTCCTAAACAGAGCTCTGTGCAGCAAACGATAAACGACCTTCTGTATACGGTATTACGGACCTTTTCCCTTTACCTCCACTACCTAGCCAAACAACACTCGTTCGCGTTAAAGCTAGCGACCACGTGACCAGGGCGGATACAAGAATGCCCAAACACATACGAATACGATTCTGTTCGCATATTTCCAGCTTATTATATCTTATCTTATCTTACATGGCCTTATAACCCTGAGGCGGGTCTTGGCCACCTGGAGAACACCTCCGTCTCAGTCATGATGTCATGACCGTGGACGGACGCTCTCAAGGTTATCTGAAACTCTTCGAATACGGGTCGGAGTCGCCAGCCAGAGCCAGGAGCCGAGCTGTCACGCGCGGATTGTAACAATAATTATCAGACGGGTTAGGGGCCAATTCGGCATTTTAATTTACGGTCTGATCAGATTGCTACGGGCACCTCCGCATAGCACACACGTCATGGTGTTTGGATGGCCTGGCTCCTCATAGCTCCGTAGAATCTACGAAACTACGATTGTCCCAACCGCCATCGCCACCACGTCTAATACCGGCACGCGACAACACTCGACTATTATTATATAATAATATTTTTTTATTAAGAGAAATATGCGTAGGGCAGTGCCCCGGTTGCCCCTAAAGACGATTTGCCGCTGTTCTCCAGACCTTCCACCTTCTGATTGAGCAATTTTTCTAATGAATACAATAAAACAAGTAAAAATTTCATAGAATGCTAACAAAGCTGAAAAACATTTGATGGTGGAAGAATGTTATAAGATCTATTAAGATAATTATTTAATTGATTAAATCAATAAAAAAGCTAAAATTAAATGTTTATTATCGATGTTTTATTTGAAAAAAACATCACTGAAAGTATAAATCTGTTTAACTTTACATCCATCACGAATTATTCTCCGGACGTGACCAATGATCGCATTTTCAAAGTTTCACGGCCACATCCCTTAGTTTGGCAAACACCCCGCAATACAACAATGGCAATTTCCTCGTGCGGATTCAACGTTGCCCCAGATAAATATTAAATCCCCGATCAGGACATTTCCATTACTTTGTGAATGAAAACAAACACTGAAACAACACCCTCCGTCTGGACCGGTCGCTTCAAACGATACGCTTGATATATACGGATTTCCCCCGAGGTGACGAAAACCGGAAGCAATTTTCATTTAACTACTTAGTTACTTGAGATTGAAATTTTAAATGCGCATCTCATTATCATCTCCAAATTTATATATTTGCGTCTATTTATGTTTTAAAAATGCGTAATTTCGGCGAAGAATATTCACTGATGAACCATACGCCTCAATGGACGTTTCCGTATGAATAAATTCCTTGAAAATACAAATGTATGTGGAACATGTGTGTTTGAGATACATGGGATGAGCAGAAAAAAGTTTCTACGCTCGAATAATAATTTTTCAAAATTAAAACGTTTCAAGCTACGCTAAATAAAAAAATATAGTTTTTATATAGGCACGAAATCTCTTTGTTATAATTTTGTTTTTATTGTCTGTGACATAAGATACATTTTTAAACAGCATACCCTCGTCGTGCGTTTAATAATCTTCGTTGAAAATATCAATAAGGATATTAGAGGTATATAATTATGTTGACGTCTCAATTTAAAGAGTACATATTTGTCTCGACACAAAGAATAATTGAAAAACTCGGTTCGTTTATTTTCCTCTCTCTTCGGAGACCGTTTTTATTTCTGAGAATTTTCATAAGGTTTTGTGAAAATTGAGATTGCGAATTATATCTGTGCACGTCGAAATCATTTACAAAGAATATTATTAGACGAAAACTTATTTCGACGCGAACAATCCATCATTTTCACGGGGAAATTGATTTATTAACGACAACGATGGATTTTATGCCCCGTCCATTTGTTGCGTGTGCGGGTCGTTTCAGGGTTTAGCATTAAATTTAGGAAATGGATTAGACCCTCTTCAAATCTGTCCCGGTGATATTCGACTCTGCCGTTTCCCAATTGATCCACCGACAAAAACGACAATGGCCAAGTCTTTAACAAGCTGGTGCCTCCCCTATCCCGGGTTGAATAATCTTATTTATCTAAAGTTCTCTCTCTGGATACCTATAAAACATTTTTTTTATTCTACACGCAGTAAAGGTTCATATTACGTGATCTGAATCTGGAAGAATATATTAAAGTAATATGTTATATAAATGTATTCTGATGTGTGTTGACGGTTTAACTCTTCGGTTTCAGGTCGTCGAACTGCTGAATGACCTCTACACATGCTGTGATTCAATCATATCTCATTATGATGTGTATAAGGTAAGATATATATAATATATTTCCAAGAAATATTTAGATATATTTTTTTGCAATTCATCGGATATGCATTTTTTTCGATTCAAGACTGAAACCATTTTTATTATTAATTAAATTGTATTAGTATTAATGTCTCATAATAACACCCCAAAAATTAATTAAAGCGTTGTGACAAATAAAAATGGCATGTGTTGAGTTTAATGTCCCGAATATTTCCCCAGTCGCGAAACGATCATTCACCGTCTGAAATGTATGAGACGAAAAATAAGAAGGCATCAACCACTTAGCTGCAAGGGCAAAATATTTGTTTTAACGCCCAGACTTTAAAAACAATAGAAATTGAATAAAAAAGGGATTTGACTTGACTGGTAAGACGCTAGCGTGTGGAGTGAATACGACTAACCGATAAGCCGTTGGCGTTCAAGTGGTTAATTAACTCTGGAAAGTTAAAAAAGTAATCGCTATTTCATCTAGTACTAGAAAAACATCGTCGAGATCTCTTAAGACAATAATCTACCGAGTTACTGCAAAGAGATGATGTTGAATATCTAAATTGTCTGAAAATAGCGAGCAGAATACGATAACATTGATTAATTAGGTGGATATTAAGCAGACATGTGGATTAAGTCCGCAGCCTAATTTTCTGAGCTAGATGGAGTATTGTTAACAGAAAAGCAAAAGTTTTGTTTGTATGCAGAGTTGATATTCAAACATTTGCTCCTTTGACCTAGCCCTGCTATTTGGGAGCCCAAGTTTATGATTTTTCTCGAATAACTCTTTTAATATAAATCCTACATATCAAAATCTTTTTTTATTTGTCTACAAATGTCTAAACAATAAATATTATTATATAATTATTAATCATTATTGTTCGCAATTGCGAAAAATAATAAAAACAAAAATATTTGCTTCTGTTGGCACGGGCGTGATTTTTTTTCTCGCTCGCATTCGCTACAATGGGCCGAGTGGAAGTGAAATCGTGCAACTCAGTCTACGACGGGACATTGCCGAGTGTGTGTTATTTACGCGTCGTATTGATTTTTTGAAAAATTCAAAATGTCGACCAAATGATCAAGTATGTCATGAATAACTATTTTTATTCTTAGAATAATCCATTTTTTAAAAAGTGATGAAGAATTAATCAATATCTTGACTTGAAATGCTTAGGGTATATTTTACATTGTAAATAGTTTCGGACGACGCGATCAATATCTTGACTTTTTTTTAAATGAATTATTCTATGAATAAAAATAGTTATTCAATATATATATATTAGTAGAAAAATGCAAAATATCGACGAAATTTTTCATTTTTCAAATAATCAATATGACGCGCACAACCGGCGATGTCTCAACGCAAACTGATCACGCGCCGCCGGTAGACCGACCGGATACGAGCGAGTATACATATCGCGCCCGTGAATATTGGTGTTTTAATTTTTTTCCGTAATTGCGGACAATAAAGGTCAATGATGATTTATAATATTAGGGGTACTCATAAGTAATGTCGTTTTTTCGATGCGTCATCTTTAAAATAGTCTCCTTC